>CAUYPK010046593.1:0-85531 GCA_963574355.1 Loris lydekkerianus
TTTTTTTTTTTTTTTTTTTTTTTTTTTTTTTTGGTGTGTGTGTGTGAGAGAGAGAGAGAGACAGAGTTTCATTTTGTCACCCTTGGTACAGTGCTGTGCTGTCACAGCTCACAGCAACCTCAAACTCTTGGGCTTAAGCGATTCCCTTGCCTCAGTGTCCCTAATAGCTGGGAGTACAGGCGCTCACCCCAACGCCCGGCTATTTTTTGGTTGTAGTTGTCATTGTTGTTTGGCAGGCCTGGCTGGATTCAAACCCATGTGGCTGGTGCCCTAGTGGCTGAGATCTTTTTTTAAGACAAGATCTCACCATGTGGCCCAAGCTGGAGTGCCATGGTGCAAATTGTCCTAAATCTTAGCTCTGGGCTTTGATCTCATAGCTCATTGCTCTAGTGATCCTCCCTGTCTCCACCTCCGGTAGCTGAGACTACAGGGCTGTGCACTACCCCACCCTTAAGCCTTCATTCTATGCATTTGCTTATCAGCAAAGTCCCATTCCAGTGGCCAGGGGGTGGCCCCTTCTATCTGTGGGTATTGGAGCAAATCTCTGATAACTGAGTCTGGGAGTCCCCACTCTGTAAAGTCACCCAAAGTTAAATTGGGGGTCATGGTGTCTCTGCCCACTGCCATCAAGTTCATGGCACAGCAGGGCTGCTTGCACACGACATCTGTGAGACTTACTGTGGCAGGCCCTGGGCAGAGCATTTGCTTTCACTCAGTCAGTCAAGTATCGATTGAGCTTCTGCTGTGGGCCAGGCATAGTTCTAGATGCTGGTGACAGAAGAGACAAAATGCCTGCTTATGCAGGTAAGTGAGATAAGCGGATGCCATCCCCCTGGGACAGAAACTGCAAACCAGTCTGGAGAAAGCCTCGAGGAGTGTGTCTTGCTTCAGGATCAGACCCCTCCGCCTATCTGTCCCCAGGACAAACTCCCCCTCCCCACCCTCATTTTCCCTTTGGGAAGAGAAAGGCTGACCCTCCCTGGGATGATTCTGTTTATCCATTCAACAAATATTTATTTGTTAAATTTCTTCAGGTGAAAATCTGTTAATTAAACCAATTGAGGGTATTAGGATTAGACATGTTCCCAATTCACATATTAGCTGAGATGGCTCCTGGCTCAGTTACCTTACAGCTGAACCTCGGGCTGCCTCAGTTTCTCTCTGTGCTTCAGTCTCTTCGTCAGTAAAGTACATTGTTCCTGCCTCACACAGAGCTGCTAAGAAGCTTAAGTGAGTTACTATACATAAAGCACTTAGAATACTATTGCCTGGCACTTAGCAAGTGCCAAATCAATCTTTGCGATTATTATTTTTACTTTAACAATATTGAGACGTATTATTACTAAAACAACGGATCTATACTTTAACTTACAGTACAAGCTTTTGTAATCTACATATATTTAAATAAAACAGTAAATTACTGTTTGGATTGAACAGGATTTAAATTATTTGACTTATTTTATTTTTATGTAATATTTATTTTTTAAATGAACCCTTAAAAAATGGTAAAAACTCAAACAGTACGAAAGAGTACAGCAAATTTTCCTAACACTCCAGACCTTAAATTCCTCTTACCTATCCCAGAAGGAGCCCTTTACCAACTCTGTCACAGTGCTCCCCTCAGGATGTGAAAGTGAATTTGTCCTGGCCCCTGCCAGCTTCATGTCCGCCCCCAGTCTGGGGAAGTTACTGGGATCTCTATATTGGAAAAGTGCTATGTGTGTGATTGTTGTTTCTTGCCTGAGTCAGGTAGGAGAACCTCCAGTCTGATGGTTTTCCTACAAATCATCGGAGAATGGATAAGCATGAGATGTTTGAACCATGTTAAGTTACTAAGTTGTCCCAGCTAGAGTGCAGTGGCATCTCCATCGCTCACTATGACATTACAACCTCAAACTCATGGGCTCAAGCCATTCTCCAGCCTCAGGCTCTGAAGTAGCTGGGACTACAGGTGCCCACTACAGTGCCCAGCTAATTTTTCTAATGTTTTGTAGAAATGGGGTCTCATTCTTGCTCAGGCTGGTCTCGAACTTCTGACCTCAAACCATCTTTCATTGTTGGCCTCCAAGAGTGCTAGGATTACAGACATGAGCCGTCACACTGGGCCTGTTTTTGTATTTAATTGGAAAGTAGTCTTGGTAAAGTTATCATCATTTTAGACTCTTGAGGTCAGTTTTTGGAAAAATTGCTTTTAAAAGACAATCACATTTTCTTCTCTCCATATTCTTCCATGGGCTGGAGAGTTGTGGGTCAGCAGAGGCAGGTGTGTGTGAACTCAGAAACCCTCCTCTGCAGAGACGTGGGTGGTGAGGGTGTTCTCAGCAAGGCCCAGTCCACAGGAAAGATTAGTAAATAGTCTTAATTATTTGCTACCACGAATAGGATAATGATCTCTTCGAAGAAGTCAAAAAGCAAACAGCAATCTATGTGCAGTCAGGACTGAACTGCTCCTTCCTTTCCCTTTCTCCTAAGAGGAGTTTCCTGTGTACAACTAGAAAGAGGTTTATACACAGAACAGGGAAAAGTAAACTCCAAGGCTGACAGATTACTCTGTTTTATTAACTCTTTTGGTTTTATTCTAACACAGATTTAGATTTTGTTGTTTCTAAAAACATAATAATGGTAGAAAACGGGGGGGGGGGGGGATAGGAAAAGTGTAAAGAGGAGAAAAATGAACAACCACAAGAACAAACTAAGAGCTGAGTGTGTGTGTATTAGGTTCCTGCTTTGAGTAGGTCCTGAGAAGAAACACAAATGCCCAAGGAGCTGGGCTCTAACTCGTGCTGCTCATGAGTCTGTGGGCACGGCAGTAGGCTCCAAACCAGGGCACAGTCTCCTGAGCACCTACTCAGTTAGGGAGGAAAGTCAGGCCATTTTTTAAAGACCCAATGACTTGGACAGATCCATTCACCAGTAAATACTTCCAATGCTCTGAAAATCATAGTAGCGCACACCTCGCCTCCTTTTTAGGTCACTTTTATATCTGCTCAGTCCTGTTGTTATCCACTACGGAAAGGAATTTTGCAGAAACAATGATGTCCAGGATAGAATTAGGGACCCCTCAGACAGTCCACAAATATTGAATATTCATTACTCACTTGGTTGTGCTCAGTGACAGCACAGGAAAGGGGTGGGGTGGGGTGGGAATGCGGTGAGAGGTCAGGCCTTTAGGTGGGGAGTTGGGCAAACTAGAACCTGCAGGCTGGCCACCTATTTCAGCAAATCAACTTTTGCTGTAACACAGCCACGCCTATTTGTTTACACATCATCTGTGGCTTCTTTAGCATTACAACAGCAGGGACGGACAGCGGCAATAAAGACCAGGTCCTTTCCAGAAAAAGTTTGTGCTGTTAAGCACCACAGCTTGGAACTGGGCAGATTCAGTCAGGTGAACCCCTAATAGTGTCTGTGAAGTGTTTGTTTTAATTTTGCCCAGTGTGTGCCAGGAAAGGGAGTTTGTTGTCAGTGTTGGCAACTATGAGCCTCTCACTGACAATAGATGAGCCAAGAGATTGAGAAAGGCACCTTCCAGAAGGGACAGAATGGCTTCAAAGCAAAGGAGATAGACCTCAATCTGAACGAATTTACTAGCATATCAAAAAAAAAAGTGCCATCAACAAAAATTGGCCAGCCCCTGAGGCACAGAAAAAGCAGCCTTAGGCAGAGGCACCCCTCCTAGGAAAAGGGAGTCTTAGCCTAGGGACGGCCTGATGTTGGTTAAACATTTGTTTACCTGATTAGTATCTTTCTGATTAGGATCAAGTTCCCCCAGAGGTCTTCTGCAAGGAGTGAACTTGCTGGTTAGGCAGACTGCTGTGTACGTGCCTTCTTTGAACAGCATCCCTGGGCTTAGACATCCAGCTCCTGAATTTCAGCAACAGGAGTCTGCCCCTGAGAGGTACAGCCCTTTTCTGTGGCTGGCAAAGTCAGGCTCTGGGGCTCAGGGCTGAGTGCCAGATTCTGGGCTGTGGTACTAACTTCATAGTAATGACAACCTTTGTAATGAGTACCAAAGTAATGAGGTGGCCTTTTGGGGAGCAATCTGGGGTTTTACCTTTTACTATATTCCCAAACCTTTTACCTTGTCTCCCTGTCTCTCCCGCTCAGCAGTGACTCTGCCTCCTGTGTTATTGAGAAATTAGAAGCCCTAGGATGGGAATTCCCTCAGCTGGTTGCCAGGGAACCCACGAAGTCTCTGGAGTTGCTTTTGTTCCAAGCTTGCAGTTGCTTCTTCCTGCCCACTCTCTGCTGGGAGAGATGTCTCCTGCCCCAGGCACAGCAATTCTCTCCTTTGTTTTCCCTTCCCAAACCTTACAGCCTGCCTGCCTTCCTTCCTTCATTCCCTCCCTCCCTCCCTCTCTTCCTCCCTTCCTTCCATCACCTAGTATCCCCAATCTCAAAAAAACATATCCCTTCAACCTTCAGCTTCCTGGACCCTCTTCCTCCACTCAGTTCTTACCCACCTTCCACATTCAGCTCCTTGCTCTCCTCCCCACGGCTTCAGTGGTCCCTGAAACTGGGACGAGTCCGTTCCATGGCTCTTGCCTGCAGCCTGCTACCCCAGCTGCAGTCCTTTCTCTCCTAATGACCATTTCCACTTAGACACCCCAGACACGCTGTGTTCTAAACAGACACTGGGTCTCCCCATCAGACGTTTTCTCCTTGCGTTCCCAGTTCAGTGCCTGCCTCGCCCTTCAAGTTCAAGCCAGGCGCCCGGGTCTCACCCTTAGTTCTGCTTCCAGCCCCAATGCCCACATCCCACCCCAAACCAACAGCCCAGGGGAGCCCGGAGCCAGTCCTGTTCTCCCTCCCAGAATTTATCACATGCTTTCGATTTCTAGACTTGTACTCTCTTCTTTCTGCTCTCTCTTCCTTCAACCTCCAGTCCCGAGTGTGGTCTGCTGGTCTCCAGTTAGCTGTCATTTCCCCAATCAGGCCTTCTCTCATTTGATGTGGGTACAGCCTCTGCCCTGTCGCACTGCTGTTGCCATGACTTGTCTGATTCCCAAAAAGATTATAAGCTCCTACAGCACAGGGTTACATTTGCCCAGATTTTCCCCTAACTCTGTGTCCTCTCACACGACCTGGCATGTAGAAAGTTCTCAATGTGTCTGAAAACAGGGGGACCCCCCACATTTCCTCAATGAAGGACAAACCACAGTAGTCTGACCAGTTTGCAAATGTAAAGTTTTAAGGATCTAGATAAAATAGTTAAATGTCTGCTTATAATAATACATTAATTTAGTTACACTTGCATATTTTTCATCATAGTTTGTAAAGACAACATATGATTAAAATTTTTTTTCTACTCCACATTTTGTGAAGCAAGGCTTCTCAAATTTTTCCTATGAATCTTTGATACAAATGCCTTTGCCTTACCTCTCTAGAGCCCCCCCTTTTAAAATTAAATTTAATTTTATTATTTATTTATTTTTTTTTTTTGAGACAAGAGTCTCAAGCTGTCACCCTGGGTAGAGTGCCATGGTGTCACAGCTCACAGCAACCTCCAACTTTTGGGCCTAAGCGATTCTCTTGCCTCAGCCTCCCAAGTAGCTGGGATTACAGGCACCTGCCACAATGCCCAGCTATTTTTTGGTTGTAGTTGTCATTGTTGTTTGGCAGGCCTGGGCTGGATTCAAACCCGCCAGCGCTGGTGTATGTGGCTAGCACCCTAGAAGCTTGAGCTACAGGCACTAGCCTATATTTATTTTCATTTTTTTAGAGACAAAGTCTCACTATGTCACCCTTAGTAGAGTGCTGTGGCATCACAGCTTGCAACAACCTCCAGCTCTTGGGCTTAGGCAATTCTCTTGCCTCAGCTTCCCGAGTAGCTGGGACTACAGGCGCCCAATGCCTGGCTACTTTTTGTTGCAGTTTGGCTGGGGCCGGGTTCAAACCCAGCACGCTCAGTATGTGGAGCCGGTGCCCTACCCACTGAGCCACAGGCACCACCCCTAGAGCCCCCTTTTTGAGTCATTTGACACAATGTGGCAGAGTGCACTATCTTCAGGTTCATCTTCATTACTTGAGATTTTATGAGCATGTATGTCCTGCTATCTCCCAAAATTTTATTTTAAGTATACTTCTTTTTTATTTGTGTGGATTTACAGTCGTGATTTCCACAATCATCAGGAACTATACTCCTTTTGACACTCAGCATTTGTCAGTTTGAGATTATATTCCTGGGAATAACTAAATTTGTGTTACATTTCTTTTCTGTCTCTCTCTCTCTTTTTTTTTTTTTTTTGAGACAGAGTTTCCCTCTGTCACCTTGTGTAGAGTGCTGTGGGTAATAGTTCACAGCAACCTCAAACTCTTACACTCAAGAATCCTTTTGCTTCAGCCTCCTTAGTAGCTTGGACTACAGGCATCCACCACAACACCTGGCTAATTTTTCCATCTTTAGTAGAGATGGAGTCTCACTCTTGGTTAGGCTGGTCTTGAACTCCTGAGCTCAAGCAATCCACCTGCCCTGGCCTCCTAGAGTGCTAGGATTACAGGTGTGAGCCCCTGTGCCCAGCTGTGTTGCTTTTCCTTAGTTCCTTGCTGTTGATTCACTCTGGCGACCAGCACCAACTGAGATCTTCTTAGGGCAATGGGTCCTCTCAAATGGCAGTTTGTGGTTCCCTGTAAAGTGATTGACTTAATAGCATCTCTAACCTGAGACCTTATAAAGACTCACATTGTAAGCAACTTCCTCTTTCCTAAAGGACAATATTGGCAGATACACCTGCCTTACACCTAAGCTCATGAAGTAGCTGTTGGGTTATTTGGTGAATATTTATTGAGCACCAACCATTGTGCTGGAAGCTGGGGGTACAGCATTGGCTCCATCCTGCTGGCCTTGCATTCTAGGGGAAAGCAGTCAATAAATGATAAGCAAAATCACACAGGCGGGGACAGGTGCTGTGAAGGAGAAAAACAATGATGACTCCAGAGACTGAGAAAGGGGGTCTAATACAGAGGATCATGGAAGGCTGTGCTAATAGGTGACTTTCAAAGTAAGTTGGAGCCCATGAAAGGATTCTGGGACCAGCATTCCAGGCAGAGGACATGGTGAGTGTATCTCTGGGTGGAAGAAGGGCTGACATGTTTAGTGTGAGTGAGTGGAGGCAAGTGGGAGGAGATGGGGCTGGAAAGGGTGGACAAAGTCTTGGGGCCCCACTTGGATTTTTTCCAAGTGGAGTGGACACTATTGGCTGACACATGCTACGTGGCTGTGCAGGGCTGTGTGGAGGAGGGGAAAGCCAGTCTGCACCCCTCTGTGCATTCCCAGGGCTGACTTCATGCAGACCACTGGGAGATCCTTCCAGCAACTCCCGGGTCTGTTAAGAGAAGGAGGCCTGGCACCATGCTTCCCCAGTTCACCTGGGGCCCAGATGCAGGCGCGGAAGGGAACTCCCTGAGGAGAGGGGCAGGGGGAAGATTGATGGGTTATTCCACCTTGGACCCTCTCCAGGCCTTTTGTCCCAGAGAATGCATCTGGAGGATCCCTGAAGACACGAGTGCCGAGACAAAGCCCAGGAGTGGGTAGGAATCAAGAGCCAGGTGCTGGTCCCAGCCCAGTCACTCGCCAGCCGGCTAACCTTGGGCAGGGACTTAAGTCCCCTGGCCTTGGTTTCCTCATTTATATAAAAAGAGCCAATTAACCCCATGAAACATTAGCTCTCCGAGGGCACTGGGGTAATGAGAGGAAAAGCAAATCAAATCACAATTGCTGTTGTTGGAGACACGGCCAGTATGCAAGTCAGAATGTGGTCCGTGTGTGACTGAGGTGACACAATCCAGAGGAGGCTCATACTTTCTGGAGGGCAGGGAGGGCTCCCCAGAGGAGGGGATACTCTCAGCAGGAGTGGAAAGTAACTGTTCGAGGTGATGAGAACAAGCGCCCGTAGGAGCTGAGGCTGCTCTGGTCAGGAGAGCAGGGGGCTCCGTGGTGGATGACGGGCTAAGGGACAGCAAATATGGAGTAAGATTTAAGAATTGAGGGCTTAGAATCCCAGCTTTACAATTTCATAGTTGCATCAGCTGGGGCAGGAGACAGTTTTTCTGAGCCTTAATTTCCTTATCAGTAAAATGGGGCTAATAGTAGATAGTTCCTGCCCCTGGAGTGTTATTGAAGAAATTACAGGAGACACAGGTGTGGAGTGTGTCCATCAGTGCCTGGCGAATGCTAAGCACAAAATAAGTAGGAATTGTTTTGTTATTTATGCCTGGCAGCAGGGAGCCATTGAAGGTTTTTGAGCACGGAATTACTCAGGTTTCCTTTTAGCAAGATAATCCTGGCAGCGATAGGAATGATAGTCTGGAAGCAGGAGAATCCAGAAGCAGGCAGACCAGTCAGGAAGAGATCTTAAGGGCCAGTCAGGGGCACCTGAACCAAGACTGTGGCAGCAGGAGAGGTTATACTTGAGGAGCTTTCAAAAGTGGATTCTGTATTAAAAGTATAGTGCTTCTTGGGTACAATGAACACTGTTAGGGGATGGGCACAGCAGAAGCCTTGACTTCAGCTTTATGCATGATATCCATGTAACAACATTTGTATCCCCTTACTTTAGTTTTATTTTTTTTTTGAGACAGTCTCACTCTGTTGCCCAGGCTAGAGTGCCATGGCCTCAGCTTAGCTCACAGCAACCTCAAACTCCTGAGTAGCTGGGGACTACAGGTGCCCACCACCACGCCTTCCTAATTTTTCTATTTTTAGTAGAAAAAAATAGAAAACAATTGTGTTAATATCTTAACATGCCAGGAAGGCTATGTTAACCAGTGTGATGAAAATATGTCAAATGGTCTATAAAACCAGTGTATGGTGCCCCATGATTGCATTAATGTACACAGCTATGATTTAATTAAAAAAAAATTTTTTTTTTGCTCAGGTTGGTCTCAAACGCCTGAGCTCAAATGATCCTTCCACCTCTGCCTCCCAGAGTGCTAAGATTATAGGCGTGAGCCATTGTAGTTGAGCAATTAATATTTTGAAATCAAGCAAAATAGTGGACACTGAGGGAAGGAGGACTTGTAGATTTCTAAATTAGGCTACTAAGGAGGTGGCACAGGCATGGGGGAGGGGGAGGAAGCCCAGAAAGAAGAATTTTGTTGGTGGTGAGGTTGGAGGGTGTAGGAAGGAATATGAGATAATGGATAAGGTTTTGGATATTGAGTTTGATCGGTGCACAGAGACCTTGGAGAGCTGGAAATTGCAGCCCAGAACCCAGGAGTGGAATCTTGAGTGGGGTTTTGAACCTAATGAAATCTCTTAGGGCTGTGTCATTCTCCAAGTGTGGCCCCCAGGCCGGCAGCAAAGGCTGCACCCTGTGAGCTTGTTAGAAATGCACATTTTGGGTCCCACCCCAGATACCCTAGATATACTGAATGTGAGACTCTGGGGGGTGGGCCCAGCAATCTGATTTAACTGGCTTTTCAGGTGAGCTTGATAAAAGCTCAAATTTGAGAACAGGTGATTAGGAGACAGCTCTTCAGAAATAGAGGGGGTGGGGAGGAGGGATCCTAGTGAACAGAAAGGGCCATGAAAGGAGAGTGAAAATACCGTATTTCATCAGTTCTAACATGCACATTTTCCCAACGTATTAACATCTCCGAATTAGGCTGCATGTCACAGTTACCATTGGCCAGGTAATGAGCATATGGTTGTTGTCACTGCCTTCACATGCTCATCAAAACAAATAGGGGCCAGCGACCTAAGACAGCAATGAACACTTTCTTAAGAAGCAGCATTGTCAACTCCCTTGTTAGTAGAGAGGACAAATCCATGGAAAACCATGAAAATGATGACTTTGATCCAAAATGACTCGGAAGAGTGAGACTGTGAGATATTTTGGCAGTATCTTAACCAATTCATTTTTCTTGTATTTTCTCTTTCATGTATGCATAAGAATGCTATGGGATCAGGGCCATAAACAAATCTGAAAGAGCTGTTAATAAGAAAAAAATGAAAGTACCCGGGGCAAGGAAGCACCAGCCATAGTTTTAATTGGCAGATTCTTTTTTTCTTTCTTGATGGGTTCATAAAATAATGGTGCATCTTTGAGTTGATGAAATACATATGGAAGTGGTCAGAGAGGTTTCAAGAGTCCCTGCAGAGAGAAGGGACATGAAATCTAGCAAATTAGCTCATTTTAAGAAGGTAGTGGTGAGTGTCTGCAGCTTGCTACAAGGACCAAGAGGAGACAATTGGATTTGCCAACTGGGAGGTCATGGTTGTGGAATTCTAGGATTCTCTGGGTGGGGGTTCTTGTTTTCAATTCATTTGCATTCGTTATCCATTCATCAGATATTAATCAGGTGCCAGGTTTGTTCTTGAGGTACAAAAATGGAAGGGCGAAGGGTTACCATCTCCATGCCCTGTAAGCACACAGTTCAGAAGAGAAAACAGCATGGAAAATCCTGTTTTGGAAACACTAAGCTAGTTGCTTCAAGTGTGGAGGATGGGTGGTGGGAAGGAGGGTGCAGTGTACCTGGGACAGATGGGAAGATGTCACTGAGAAGGCCAGAGCTCACCAGGAGGAGGAACTGAGGAGCTTCAGATGGAGGGAGGTGTGAGAGGCCTGGTGGTTCTATGGAATCTGAGAACTATTTACTGGTAGCTCAGACTTGCTGGAGGCTGCAAACTGGGGGGCTGAATGGGGAGGGCGAATAGGGTCAGATCTTAAATTAAAGGGCCTGGTAGGCTTTGTCCTGGAGTTTAGATTTCATTGTCTGCGCAGTTAGGGGAGCAGTTGGAAATGTTTTTAAATTTGCATTTGGAATTAATTTCTAATTCTTAAATAATACAATACACCAACTAGATCTGACTGACGTACACAGACCACTCTCCCAAACAATAACAGCAAACACATTCTCGTCCGTGCCCCGGGACATATTATATTATTTAAGTCCTTTATTTTCTCATTTATCTTATCTATCCATTATTGAAAGTGAGACATTGAACTCCCAACAATTATTGAGAGTATTGAGTATTTCTCTGTTCAGTTATATAATTTTTGCTTTGTGTATTTGGATGATCTGTCATTAGGCAAATAAATGCTGATATTATTTAAAAAATTTCAAATTCTTATCAAAATAATATGTGCATATAGTTCAAAGACTATAATAGAAATGAACCTTTTATAATGAGATATAACAGTTGCTGGCCCAACCTAGTCTCTCTTCACTCCAATCCAGAGTTAACCATTCAAAAGAAAGTTTTCTAGCATTTATCTTCTTAGTTACTAATATTATGGTCTTACAGCTATATTTCCTGACTTAGCAGTTTTGATATTATTTCTTTTTAATTTTTTTTTTTTTTTTTTTTTTTGACAGAGCCTTAAGCTGTCACTCTGGGTAGGGTGCTGTGGCATCACAGCTCACAGTAACCTCCAGCTCCTGGGCTCAAGCCGATTCTCTTGCCTCTGCCTCCCAAGTAGCTGGGACTATAGGCACCCACTACAATGCCTGGCTATTTTTTGGTTGCAGCCGTCATTGTTAGGCGGGTTGGGGCTGGATTTGAACCTGCCAGCTCAGGTGTATGTGGCTGGCGCCTTAGCTGCTTGAGCCACAGGCGCCGAGCCGGATATTATTTCTTGACTTTGTGTTATGGAAGTTAGCTCCAATGACATAACTCACCCCAACACACACACAGTCTTCCAACTATCTCGATAATGGTTATCTCATCATTTTTGGTTAAATATATTTGCCTGTTGCCTAGCTCCTCTTAACAGACTCTTGACTTTTCTCCTTGGCTGGATTCTCTGTTTTTCTGGATCCTGCCTCTTCACTCTTTACTGGGGGAGCACGTACTCCATGGGCTTGCTCGAAAGTGCAAGAGAGGTAAAACTGTTGATGTTCTGTATGTGGAAATGTCTTTATTCCCTCCTTCAGCCCTCACCTTAGATCTTGGCAGGTACAGAATGCCAGCTGAAAGTAACTTCCCCAAGAATGTGGACACCATTGCTGCTTTGAGTTCGAGCTTCTGGTGTTGCTGCTCCCTGAGGTTCTGCAGCCCAGGATGCTTATTTCTTCTCTGGACCCCTGCTCTTAGGCTACTTAGACTTCTGCCTCCCCTGTTCTCTGAGACAGTTCCCTCTCTTGTGCTGCCAGTCAGTGGGCTTCGGGGAAGACGTGTAGACAGGTGTGCTCAACGTGCCCTGATAAACCAGAGCTCCACAGAGGGAATTTACCTGGGGAAGTTATTAACTCTCCAGGGGGCATAAGGAGGCAGGTGGAGATAGGACAGCTGGGGCCAGGGGGCGATGAGCATGAGAACCAGGACTGTGAGGGGATATCCAGGAAGGAAGTAGATGAAAAGGATCTTAGCAGTAGAGAGGGAAGAAGCCAGGAGGTCCCTCAATTTCAGACTTAGGTGGCAGGGAGCTAGTCTTCCCTTTGATGAGGCAAGAAATAGAGTCAGGAGAACAGATGGGCTTAGTTTGAGAAAAAGTGAGGAGCTCTAAAGACCTTATCCAGAGGGTGATTGGTATAAGGGCGTGAAGCACAAGCTGTGGGTCTGGCTGTGAGTCACTGCCAACTGCATCATAGCGGCAGCCAGTGGCAGGAGTGAGATCATCTATCCTGCGGGTAAGGAGGAGAAACATGTGGAAAGCCGGGGACACTGGGCAGCACAGAGATGAAAGGACGGGTCTCTGTCCTCCAGGAGTGAGATAAATAAGGGAGTGGAACTGAGTGGTTGCCAGCCTGGTGCTTTCACACCAGCCATGTAGAATAGTGGCCACTTGGGCCCTGCCATTAGCCAGCGGCCTCTGAGCCTGCAAGTCCCCAAGAGCTGTTTGTCTAAGCATAGCAACCCCTATCCCTAGCCCAAGGGCACTCCCTGCTGCTGTTTGTGGACAGCTGATGGGGATGGCCTGGGGTTCCCTCTTCCTAGGGCAGCTGAGGAGCAAAGAGAGTTGGTGGTGGTGATTACCTCTCCATCTTAGGGTCACATAGAAATCCAGGTCAGGTTTTGAATGTACCTGCCTCCTTCCCAGCCGCACAAGAAGCATGGCTCCGAGGTCTAGCTATGGGAGGCAGATCTTAAATGTCCCTAAATGTCAGAAGGGGTGGCTAGCCCTGTGTCTGACACCTAGAACAGACTTATCCTGAAGTCCGCTGGCTGTTTCTACCCTGGCGAATCTACCTGAATACAAAAGCAGGAATAGCAAGTGCACACACTTCACTAAGTTTTTAATATGCATTCTGTCCCTGAAGCTGCCTAAGGGAGCAGAGATGGAAACTGTTATGAGATGGAAACTGTACCCATTTTATAGATAAGGAAACTGAGGCTCAGGGAATTTAGGTGACATGCTTGAAGTGGAGGCTGCACATGTCTATCCTGGACAGACTCTTGGTTAGAACCCTGAATTTATGTAGCCACTGGCTATGCCCCTGTCGGTGAGAGCTCAACCCCCAAACCTGCCACACCTCAGCTGGTGGGGTGTGTGTGTGCGCATGTGTGCCACCAATGTCCTCTCCCTCGCTGAGCTCTCCTAGACTCCCTTCAAGAGACCACAGGAATTCTAATGAATTAATCTCATCACTTTATCAAGGAGGCACTTACAAAAATTACGAAGCAAGGCCAGCCAGCCTGGCTTTGCTGGCAGCCAGCCGCTGGAGCCATAAAACAAATTGAAAGGAACAAAAATAAATAAATAAATAATTAGAACTCTCTCCCTCTCTCTTTCTCTCTTTCTCCTAGCTCATTCATACACACACTCACCCCAAAGGTGGAGAAGCACGCTGGGGACTTGCTGTGAGCACACAATCCTATTGTCCAGGGACAGCACCAGTTCAAAATCCACAGACACTCCTTGACCTCTTGTGGGCAGTTGGGCCACAGCCTGTGGTCTGTCCTCCCTCCGAGGATAGCAGTGGCTGGGCAGCTGAGAGCACAGAGCATGGCAGAGTGAACAGAGGGCCTGGTCCAGAGCACGGAGCATGGCAGAGTGAACAGAGGGCCTGGTCCTGCTCTGCAGTGCCGGGCAGACCGGAGCCAGCCGCCTGGGTTCCAGTCCTCGCTCTCCCCAACCCTGGATCCTGCTCACCACTCTCATCTATAAAATAGAGAAAAAAATATTTACCTCCAAGGTTGCAGACGCTGGCCGCTGTTCACCCTCAGGACAGGTTGAGCGCCTACTGGGGCCCAGCGCTTGGACGGCAGGGAAGACCTGTCTGGGTCAGGGAGGCAGACGGGTACTACACAGGCAGTGGGGACAGAGATGGAGGGCGCTGTCAGCACAGAGAAGGAGCACCTCCACAGGGGGGACATGGGGAGGCAGGCCAGGGCTGGAGGGAGCATGGTAGGCTTGTTCTAAACTGCAGGCGCAAAGGGAGATCATAGAGTTCCAGGAAGTGAGAATTATGCAGAGTGACTGGGCAGTGGAGGAAATAGGGATACGGGGCTAGAGAGAGGGAGGCAGGGGTCAAATTCTACCAAGCCTTCTAAGCCAAGATAAAGATTTGGATGTATTCGTTTAGACATGTATTTTTCTCTTTTCGGTTTATCTTCTTAATTTTATCATGCTTATGTGAATATTGAAAGGACAGGGAGTCCCAAAAGTGCCTCCTAAAGTCACTATACATAGGGAAAAGGAAAATTGTGGCTAAACGTACCTTTACTTACAAGATATTTATTACATAAGTCTACAAAGAGATGGCCAACACATAGAGAATATTTTTGGGTTTTTGGTTGTTTTTGTTGTTTTTGAGACGGAGTCTTACTTTGTCACTCTGGGTAGAGTGCTGGGGCATCATAGCTCACAGCAAACTCAAACTCTTGAGTTCAAGTAATCCTCCTGCCTCAGCCTCCTAAGTAGCTGGGACTACAGGTACCTGCCACAACGCCCAGATGTTTTTTGTTTGTTTGTTTGTTTGTTTGTTTTTAGTAGAGACAGGGTCTCACCCTTGCTCAGGCTGGTCTTAAACTCCTGAGCTTAAGCAATCCACCCACCTTGGCCTCCCAAAGTGCTAGAATCACAGGCATGAACCACTGCACCTGGCCACTAGAGAATATTTCATAAAAATTATTTTGTAATGAATATTTTGTAATTCAAGGTACATTGAGCCACAATTTCCCCTTTTCTCCATGGATGGCAACTTTAGGGGTGAATTTTGGGACATCCTGTGGTTCCCATGTAAACCAGAGTGCTCTAAGAAATGGAGTCAGATCAAAGAGAGGAGGGGGCGGAATCTTCACCCCTTCCCCTTCCTGTCACCTCCCAGCCTCTAGGCTCCTTCCTGAAAGAAGTAGGAGGGGAAGAAAGGTGGCACCCTGGACCTGAGAAAGAGAGAAAGACCTCCCCTCACTGTGGGTCTCTAAGGGGCCCTGGGAAAAGCAATTTCCTCACCAGTAAAGTTGGGGTGAGACTCACTGGGCTGTCGAGGCACTCAGCATAGTGAAGCACACTTAGTAGTCCTCCTACTTGGAAGCACTCTGTCAGAGTCAGGCCATGGTCCACGTTTGTTCCCAGCAACTCCAGGGCTTTCCATTTTCCACATGGGGAGGCTGTGTGGCACAGGCAAGCCCGAGGCCACCAGACTACCTCTGCTGCTAGGTTGGTGACAGGAGCCTTCCTTGGGAGGTAGCACTTCCGGTTAGTCCAGGCTCCTTGTGAGACTCAAAGGTGACTCTGTGCGGCACTGGATAACTCGCTTCTGCTCCCCAAGTCTCTCGGCCTGTGCAGTGGGGCACTGACATGCCTACCGCCAGGGGTGGTTGTGAGGAGTGAGGGGGCTGAGGCAGCTGGTGCGCACAGGAGGAGCACAGAGCGTCTCTGCTGTCAGGGCTGCGTGTGGCGTGGGTGGGGTGCGGATCGAGTGCAGGATTCCCAGGGCGGGCAGGCCTCGAACTTCTCCTTGTACCCTCAGCAGGTGGGTGTCTGGTGGGGACGAGAAATTTGTTCTAGTCAGAGATTCTTTTCCCTGAAAACCAGGGGCTCAGGCAGACCTCACTGACTTTGGGACAGGAGTGGAAGAGACACAATGACAAAAGAGCCCCGTGGTATGCTGTTTTTCATCTGTAGCTTTTGAAAACATTCTGCCCCTCTTGCACCTGCCCTCCACCCCCGACTGCTTTTCCTTTCTTTCTTCTTTTTGTTTTTGTTTTTGTTTTTGTTTTGAGGCAGTCTCATTTTGTCACCCTCGGTAGAGTGCCCTGGCATCACAGCTTACAGCTCAAACTCTTGGTCTCAAGCAATTCTCTTGTATCAGCCTCCCAGGTAGCTGGGACTATAGGTGACTGCCACAATGCCTAGCTACCTTTTTTTTTTTAGAGACAGGGTCTTGCTCTGGCTCCAGCTGGTCTCAAACCTGTGAGCTCAGGCCATCCACCTGCCTCGGCCTCCCAGAGTGCTAGGGTTACAGGCGTGAGCCACCATGCCCAGCTTCCCCCAACTGCCTTTCCTTGCACCACCAGGCACGTTATAGCTGCTCAATGCATATTTGTTAATTAAGTGGGGACAGGTCAGAGAACACAGGGTGGATGCAGAGACTAGAAAGGCAGCCACAGCCTCTCCCGACCATACTGTCAAACCTCCCGGGAAAAGAGACAGTGGCCTCCCCAGAGCATTGGAAGTTCAGTTCAACCTACAGAAGACCTGTATTTTTACCCTGCACAGAAATGCTTGTAAAACTCAGGTTTCTTATCTGTAGAATAAGGATAATATTAGTACCTACTTCATGGGATTGCTGTTAGGAAGAGGGACTGAGTGGATCAGTCATTCCCTGCATTGTGGGGCCAACAGCTTCCAAGAGCGTGGGTCAGGTTCACGGTGGCCATTATTATAACCCATCTAAGGAGTTACCTGGAAAACCAGCCACAGATCCCCTCTGCTCTATAAACTGTGTTTATAGAATGATCGGCTCACGTGGAAGAGAGCTTTACAAATTTTAAAGCAGTTTTCCACACATAGTTTTGCTTAATCCTTCGTTTTGTAGATGTCACACTGGTTTGCAGATGAGGACATTTCAGCTTAGAGAGAGGAAAGTGATTTGCTCCAGGTCAGCAAAGCTGGGCTGCCTGGGCCTCCCAGTGGGACATAGAGTTCAGGCCTCATCCCTGTGGGCTCAGAGTTTTCAAGAGGATTTTTCCTTATGTCAGGGGCCCAGGGCAGAGGCCAGAGATCCAGCAGTGCTAGCTCAGTGACTTACGGTGTCCTGGCCCAGTGGCAGCTTCACAACTGTGGGGGACGGCTCTCTGGAGAGTGTTTCTCCAGGTGGCTGCCTGGCCCATCCTGACTTCCATGTGGAAGAGAGTTGAAAGCATTCTAAGGAGCTCCCCAGGGTACCCTCTTTGAGAACCCTGCCCTATGGGCCGCTCAGGTGCGGGGAGCTGTAGGTCGGGGCAATTAACCCCCACCTGGCCCTTCCTGGGCTGTGAGAGTGGCACCTGGCAACCCTCTCTGTGTCTGGTTGCAGGGAACATCGAGTACAGCTGCCCGGCCACCAACGAGTGCGAGATCACCAAGCGGAGACGCAAGTCCTGCCAGGCCTGTCGCTTCATGAAATGCCTCAAAGTGGGGATGCTGAAGGAAGGTAGGAGGCTCTGCCGGCTGGGGAGTTTCAGGACCCTGGGGACCTCCCCCAGGGCGACCCATGTGGGGTAGGATGTGTCCCAGGGTAAGCCCGGCTCAACTCTCCTTCAGGGAGGCAGGAGTTGGAAGTTCTCCAGCAGGGATCCTTTGGGGACTTCTGGCCTCACCTGGCCCTAGACAGTTGGGGCACTCTGGGAAGGCCTTCCTTTGGGTACAGGCCTTGTCTCCACCCTGGGAGGGGAAGACTCGAGAAGCCCTGAGGCTATAAGGATGAAAAGGGCAGAGATGTTAAGGCCCTGACTGACAAACAACATTCATTCCCTTCACCTGTGATAAATGGCCTTTGTTTTCCAGTGGTGGACAGGACATGGCTCTCCCTGTGGACATGCTTTTCCCTTTCCTGCACCCTCTTCTCATCCTTGCCTCCCACTATCCCCCGGTGGCCTCTGTCTCCGGGGCCACACAGTCCAGCATGGCAGCCACAAGCAACACATGGCTCCTGGTCATATTCCCAGCTGAGCTGTGCGCTGAGTGAGAAATGCACGCCAGGTTTAGAGGGCTTAATAGGACCATTCGAAGCAGCATAAAGTCTGGTAGTGATCATTTTTATAACTTGATTGTAGGTAGAAATGATAATATTCTGGATATATTAGGTTAAGGAAAACATTGTGAAATTAGCGTCGCATGTTTCTTTTTACCTTCTCTATTGTGGCGACTAGGAAACTTAAAATGACCTATGGACAGCTGCCCCCGTCCCCTCCTTCCTCACTTGCCCACTGGTCTGCCCAGTTTGAGGAACCCCGTTTAATATCATTGGGAGGATAGTGTGTGTGTTTCCTCCCTTCTCCGGCTTCCAGGGGGAGCCAGTGGAGATTCTTACAGATCAGCTTTTAAACTTTTGGATCTGGGATCCTTCTAGAAGCTGACGGAGGCAAGAAAGAGGTGTGAAGGGTAATCGGGTGGGTCCCCAGGAAACTGGCAGAGTAGGTCTGAAATGCAGACCCCCACCAGGAGTGGGGAGTCTGGGGAGTCTGGAGAGTGGCATTGGAGTCGAACCTCTCTCCCGGTGCCTTCTGGGGAATTTGAGATGCTTTGTGAGTATAACTTGGGCCTTCGTGTGCGGTGGAAATTGGAGCCCCCACTTCCATTCTCTGTTCCAGGTCCCCCCATTCGCCTCAGTCCAGCCCAGCATCTGTCTCCATAAAAAAGAAGCTCTCGAAGCTGGCCCTAGGGACTGTTTATGTCCTCACAGCCCTTTGCCTTCCAAATGTGTTTCTCATTCATTGCTTCACTTAACCCCTTCGCCATGGAGAGGGCCCTTCAGCTTTGGACATAGGTCAACTGCCTTGTTGGGGTCTCACCTGAAGAAGGAGCCCTCTCTCCAGATTAAAAGTGGGCTGTGCTGGAAGACTGTCCACAGCCTTTGATTTTGGTTCATTTTAACCACACAATTTTGCTCTTATCCCCATGTAGGGTGTTATCCAAGACTCTTACACCAGGCTCTTCCGGCTTCTTCAGAGCCTCCTGGTATTCACAGAGGGGGAAGCTGAGGCACAAAGCCCCGTAGAAGCATGCCTCAGCTCTGGTCTCCCAGCTTCTCTCCATGGTTGTAGGAACCTCAGGGTTTCTAGCCTTGGAAAGACTCATTCCTCTTAATTCTCAGAGACAGAACGGGCACTCTCTTCTGGGAAGCTGGGTGTGAGGACAGCGGGTCAGAGGAGGGCCAGCTGTCCAGTGGCTTTCCTGGGTGGGATGTGCAGCCTCTCTTGGCTTACTTTACAGCATCCGAGGAACTGACAGCAGCAGGAAGCTTCTCATTGTTTTAAGGGTGACAGAATTGAGCCCTGCAGGGCTAGGGGTGAGAGGCTTCCACCCTCAGTCACATGCTTGATTGAGGGAACGCAGAGCTGCAGCCTCCTTGCTCCTCACCCACATGACGTGCTATATCACTATGGCGTCAAGGATGGGGGAGTGGAGAGGGAACCATGGCTCCCTGCAGTGCTGAGCAGAGCCTCTTCAGAGGCCCGCCAGTGCTGGGGACAGAAAGGGGATCCTTCCTAAGGCCCTCCAACCAGGGGGAGGTGGTGAGAGGGACGCATTGATGGCCAAGCACTCCTTTGATCTGCTACAGCAGCTCTGACAGCCAGCCTGGCACTTGTAAGAGAAACAAGAGGGACACCGTGTGTCCCCAGATGACAGTTTGGGTTGCTGGGAGGATGCGGCCTCAAGTGGGGACAGCATGCAGGGTGAGCCCTGTGTTGACACACACCCCTCCTGTAAAATTCCCTATGGTTGATGGACTGTACCTCAGGGGCCAACTGGGTGCCCCAGGCTGCTGGCAGGATCCGGGCAGACATGCCGAGGCCACAGAGTCCCTTTAAGGGGACTGAAGGAGGAAGACACACTCATTGGAATGCTCCCTCCTCCTCTTCCCGAAATGCTGGCGATGACACAAAGGCTCCCAAGCGTGGACAAAGCAGAGAGCCCTCATTTCGTTTCTATCCCCCCGCAGAGCCTTGGCGAGATCCTGAGATCTGAAGTTCCATAGGGACCCTCCCCCTTAGAAGGAGCGCCTCACTCAGGAGCCTGGGTCCCTGCCAGACTGGGGCTCTTGGCAGCCTCCTGGACGCCTGCTTTTGTTTGGGCGTCCTCCTGGCTCTGCACTCAGGGCCCAGGCCCAGGGGACCAGCCTGGGCTTCTTGCCTCACTCTGTCTTCCTCAGACTCTGACCTGCCTCTGAAAGGCAGACCTCACCCTTCCCCAGAGCTTCTCCTCTGCTTTAGGGTCCCACAGTAGCCTCTGCCATTTAGGGGTGCTGGGGGGTCCAGGGTCTTGGGTCTTACGGGAAGGGAAGGCTGGTAAAGGACATTTTGAAGGCCTCTGTCCTGTCCCTGCCACCATCTACACATCAAACCTGCTTTCCCTCTTCTGCTCGGCAGCTCTCCTTTCTTAAGTAAAATAATCATGATTTGGGGGACCAGCAACTGCCAGAGAAGAGGTCAGACCTGTGGCTTCCTCTGGCTCACCCTCTCCCTTAAGGCTGCAACTGCTTGGGGAGCTCAGCTTAGGAGATTCCTCACATGTTTGGGGACCAAGCCTGTGCTACTTCCCTGAGCCCTCCTCCTGTTCTGTCCTGGGACATCCTGGGCAGATGTCTTGCTTAAAGCAAATCTGTTATCTGAAAATATGTATTTTCAGGGAAAAAAGTAATTATTCTCTATTAAAAATTGAATATAAAATCTGAACTTGGTTAGGAGTTGGTGGCTGCATTCTCCTCCTGGTTGTCTGGCATTCTTGCCATGTAATATTATTTCTCATTTGCACCTGTAGAGCAGGGATGTTGATACCCATCCTCCATCACCAGGTCAAGGTGGGGACCAGATGAGGCAACTCCTTGGCAAAATCCAGTGTGGGATGGCTTTGAGAGCTCAGCTGAGAGTTAAAATATTGTATTTGATTCAAAAGCAGCCTCATTTCCACTCCACTTTTCAGCAGCCTGCCCCTTGCGTTTGGTGAGGCAAACTGATGTCCAGCTACGCTGATTTTCTTCCTGGATTTGCTGAAGGGAATCTTAGAGGGTGATGTTTTCTTGGGCTAGTCCCCTGTCTGGGTAGGTAGGCTTCATAGCCTGGCTGGGGTGCGGACTAACTCACCCCTAATCCAGAAGAACTCTGGAAGGCCACTGGTTGCATTTCATAGGATGTTCCCCAAGTCTACAGTACAGCTCCAGGATTTCAATCTATCCCTGCAAACTTTACCTTCTCCTCACCTCACTTTACCTCCTTCTAGCCACCAGCCTCCCAGGCTAGCTCTGTTTTCTCCCCATCAGCCCCTGCCTGCCTTTCCCCAAGTGTTTTCTAAAAGATATTTGATTTCAGTGAAAGCTGGGCTGACATCCATGCAATATATCCCCACTTTCTTTTTGTGCTTGTTGAGAAGGCAGAGGGCTCCTCTGGGGATTCTGGGTAATTGGGTTAGTGGCCAGCTCATGTCAGGAAATTAAAAGGAGGCCCTGATCAGGTTCCCACTGCATGGGATTTAATGGCTTTGTATTTACAGAATATTCTGCCTCTAGCCCATGCCAGAAATACCACTTTTCTGGCTCTATGAATGAAGAAAGAGAAAGAGATATGGCTTGCCTTTAAGAATTCTTTTTCTTTCCCAAAATATATCAGTGTTTTGGAGGAAAAAGCAGCTCCCTATTACTTCTGAGAATAGTATTGAATTACTACCTAAGTATTCCAATGTATGTTTGCATTCCTCCCGAATCCCTTTCCATTCTACACCCCCCCTCCACACCACACACGCACACACATGTGCGCACACATGCGGGTACACACACAGACATCTGACAGCTCACAAGATCTTCTTGCATAAGTCTCTGGACTACTCAGCCACAGTGACCTCTGGTTGACGAAGTGTTGATTTAATGACCCAGAAGGAGATGAGCTTGTCTGTGCTGAATTGTTACTATTGCTCACTGCAGGCTTTCAATGTTTCCAAGCATTGGGCCAGTGGTCATGTAGACCCTGTAAAACCTCACCTCCATCTGGTCAGCTCCTTGGGAAAGTTACTTAAACCTCTGTAAGCCTCCTCTGTAAAATGGGAACAATAATAGTGCCCATTCTCATCTTGCTTCCAATTTTCAGGGAAAGCACATAGAGATATGCCATGAAGTCTGAATTTGATGGTTGACTTCAGATAGATATTCTTCATCGTGTTATAAAAATGATTTTCTGCTGTGACCCAGAAGACAGTTTTGGTATTTTTTTTAGAGATTCATGAAAAGATAATATTCAAACAAAACAAAAAAAACACAAAAGAAAACAAAACACTAATCTTCCATCCAATTTTCAACTTTCAATATCAGAAAATCTGAATCTCATTCTTAATTCCCTTCTTCTCTTACCCCAGCAAACCATCAAACCAAAGTTCTATATATTGATCTTCAAGATTTCCATTCCCACACTCACTGCCTTAACTCAGGATCCCACGGCTTCTTTCCCACTCTCTGGCTACAGGCTTCTAATTTCTCTCTTGACCTCTAGGTTCATTCTTTTCAGTTGATCCCCCAGAAACCACTAGTGAGATCTCTTAAATGCAAATCTATTCATTTGATTCTTGTTAAGAAGAACTCAGAGGGCATCCTATCAGTGAAGGAGAAAGGAAGGTTCCTGTTGAAATAAACAAGGCTGGTCCTGATCTGGGTCCTGTTCCCTTCGTCAGTCTGTCCTCTTCTGCTTATGCCAACACACCACTGCGTTTCCTTCCATGCTCTAAATTGTTTCAGACAACTGTGCTTCTGTAGATGATGATTTCTTTTCCTCCAAAACTTTCACTGTCAGACTCAGCAACATTTCTTCTGATTCTTTCTCATTGGTCAGTTTGAATCAAGTGGGAGATGCTGTTCCAGTCCCCACAAAACTACAGGATTTCACAGAAGTGGAAATGTCCAGGTTCCAGGAAGTCAAGTACAAATTCCCAAGAGCTGAGTCACCATGGAGAGGACCCCGCAGGTGTATGCTTGTGGTCTAGTCTGCTTGTGCCTGGAAATGGGGGTGTGACCTCTGATACAGGATTCCACCACTCAGGACTAGGCAGGGAGCCCCCCATTCTCTAGGCCCTCAGAGGTCAGACCCCCATTTCCAGGCACAAGCAGACTCCAGAAGGCAGTTTTGAATCTCCCGTAGCCTCTGTCCCGACTGTGTTGTTGCAGTTTTTATTTTTTTGGCTGGGGCCAGGTTTGAACCTGCCACCTCCGGCATATGGGGCCGGCGCCACCCTCTGTCCCCACTCTGGTTGATGATCTTGCTTCACATTTCCTTGAGAAAACAGAAAGTTAAGCAGGACATTTCATACTCTCCTACTATTGAATCCAAACCTGCCAGTTTGCCTGTCTAAGTCTACTGCCTTCTTCATATTAGACCAGAGATATTTTCACTCCTAATGAAATCCAGTCCTCTCCTGTCTATCAAAGACTTTCTAGTATCTTCTCTGCCTTCAGCATCTTCACATTGTTTCTTACTCCTGTATCATTCTCATTAGTGCACACACATACCTTTGCTCTCCCATTATGAAAACAAAATTAATTGTATAACCCACACCATATTTTGATCCTCCATCTCTATCCAGATATTGCTACTTTATCTCACTCTCTTTTTCAACAAAACAATGTGGGCGGCGCCTGTGGCTCAGTGAGTAGGGTACTGGCCCCATATATCGAGGGTGGCAGGTTTGAACCCGGCCGTGCCAAACTGCAAAAAATATTCCCAGGCGTTGTGGCAGGCACCTATTGTCCCAGCTGCTCACAAGGCTGAGGCAAGAGAATCGCTTAAGCCCAAGAGCTGGAGGTTGCTGTGAGCTGTGACGCCATGGCACTCTACTGAGGGTGACAAAGTGAGACTCTGTCTCTAAAAACGAAAGAAAGAAAGAGAGAGAGAGAAAGAAAGAAAGAAAGAAAATCTCCCAGTGGAGTCGACAGCACTTGCTGTATTCACTTCCTCACCCCATTCCCTCTGTCCAAAAAACTTATTTAAAAAATAAACATTGAATAGATCCAGGAAAATATTTATAGTATTCTGTTAGGTAGGGTAAGGCTAAGCCTCTGTAACAAAGAGACTCCCTTTCCCCCACAAACAAGAACAAAAACAAAACGAGCAAAAACAAAAATAACGCTGAAGCTTAAGCAGGAGAGCAATTTGGTTCTCTCTCGTTTCTCATGTAACACTCTGAAGGTGATTGATCAGGGACTGCTTGGCAGCGCTGCCATCCAAACACTTGTGGACCCTCAATTCTTTCCGTCTCGCAGACATCCGCCAGGAGGAAACGTCTGTGCCAGGTCATGTGAAGGGCAGGGCTGGAAGTAGCACCCCTGCTTTCTTCCGTTCATAGCCCATTGGTGGAACCTAGTCACATGGCCACACCTCTCCACAGGGGGTCTAGGAATTGCAGGGGTGAGCTGGGATTCCATGTGCCCAGCTAAAACTCTGCTGGTATGGACAAAAGGAATGAAATATTTTTAAGGACAATCCTTGTTGTTTGTCAAAAATGTATGTGAGACATGACTATTACTGACATCTTCCACCCAGTATGAAACAAATTACCCTTCCTCTTGAGATTCCTCCTCGTTTTTATTCCTCCTTCTCCGCCTCAGAGGCAACCACTGGCCTGGGTTTCACTTTATTTTGTCCTTTGCCTTTTATTTATTTATTTTTAATCATTTTACTATCTATTTGCATCTCTAATGATACCCTGGTTTTTAGTTCTAAGAGAAATTATACTATATATTCTTCTGCCTCTTGATTATTTTAGCCCCTCTTTCTGAGAGGCATGCTTCTTGTTGCATGGTGCTGTAATTAATTCATTTTCCTTTCTGTCTAGCAGAAGCCAGACAGTAAACATTTTAGGCTTTGTAGGCTTACAAGGTCTCTGTTGTAAGTACTCAACTCTGCTATTGTAACGATATGCAGTGAACAAACAGGGCTGCATGCTGAGGAAACAGGCAGAGGGCTGGATTTGGCCTACAGATCATAGGTGTGTACTACACACCTGCTGTGTTCTATCAGTGTATGAGTTTAGGAGAGCTTATTTATTCTTTCTACTGGTGAGGCACTTGGGCTTCTACTGTGCATATTTTCCTGGTTGCACACGTACAGAGCCTCAGGGGCCTGGGAGTAAAAGTACCAGGTATATACATCATCAGCCTTGTGAGATGGTTGCTCTGTAAGCTTACCAATGCATAAAGTGGTGTCTTCTGATTGCTTTAACGTGTATTTTCTCAACTATGATATACACATATTTCATGCATTTAGCCATCCTTTTTCTGAAATGAGGTGTTGGCCAAGTCTTTTTCCTGTTTCATTTTTGTATTTATTTTTAGAGACAGGGCCTCACTCTGTCACCCGGCTGGAGTTCACCCGGCATGAGCATAGCTCGCTATAGCCTCAAACTCCTGAGATCCAGCTGGAGTTCATCCGGCATGAGCATAGCTCGCTATAGCCTCAAACTCCTGAGATCAAGTGATTCTCCTGCCTCAATCAACCTCAATCCCCTGTGTAGTTGGGACAGCAGGCATTTACCATCACGCCTGCCCATTTTTTCTTTTTCTTTCTTTCTTTCTTTCTTTTTCTTTCTTTCTTTCTTTCTTTCTCTTTCTTTCTTTCTTTTTTTTTAATGTTTTTTAGAGATGGGGTCTTGCTGTGTTGCTCAGGCTGAAATCAAATTCCTGGTCTCAAACCCCTGGCCTTGGCTTCTTGAGTCACTGGGATACAGGAGTGAGCCCCCACACTTGGCTATGTTTCTATCTTGTTTTTTCTACTGGCTGTAGAAATTCTTTATATGTTCTGATATATTATATACTAGTCATTTTCAATTGTTAGTGTTATTAAAAATATCCCACCATTTGTGGCCTCTTTCTCTTTACAGAATCTTTTTAATGAACAGAAGTTGACAATTCTAGTAAACTGAATTACTAATGTCTTCCTTCCAGTCCACCTTGTATCCCTTTGCTCTTGATTTCTCTGACACCCAACTTGGCCAGCCTTCTCCACCTGTCTGGCCATGCTCTGTGGTTTTCTATGTGAACTCTGCCTCTTCCTGATCTTTACATTTCAGAGTTATTCAGCTCTTCCAACTAGGTCCTCTTTTCCACCCATACGCTACAGGTGATTTCTTCCAGATCAAAGACTAGAGGCCGATGACTCTGTCTCAGAGTGAGGCCCCAGCCCTTCCCTTGATAGTTTAGAGACTTTAATATCTAACCACCCCACTGGCATCTCCACTTGGGTCCCTTATGGGACATCATGGATTAAACGTGTCTAGAGAGAAACTCTGGGCCTGGGCCACAACTTCCCATCTTCCCTGTCTCAGGAATGGTGCTGCTGTTATTCACCTGTTGCTCAAGAGAAACCTGTTGTCAAAATTGCAAGGGGGTTTCAGCCAATGTCTTGTTCTCATCCCACAAAGATCCAATCACTGAGACAATGAGCATTGCCAAGGAAGAAACAAATTTTTTAATAGGACAGATGTCTTTGGAGAAAGGAAGAGACTGAGTCTCAAATCTCTCCAACTAAAGGACATCATAGGTTTTTAAAAGGGTTCCACCTGCCCCAATGCGCCAGGTTACCAGCAGGCCCTGGTGCGTTGGGGCAGGTATAACTAATGAGGGGCTACTTGCCTTGGTGGCAGGCTGTGGGAGATGGAGGGTCATCATGAAGGCCCTCATTCCCAAGGCCTTCAAAATCTCAGCCCCTTTGTCTTGCAGAAAACCCACCATTTCTGGCAAACAACTCAAAAGGTTAAGCAGTAAGTTAAGGGAGAAGATTCTATAGGAGACATTGGAATTTGTTCCACAGGCTGGTTAGAAACCTAGAAGTCAGCCTTGCCTTTGTCAATGTCCAAAATGTATTTAAGATTCTCTTGCCTTTCTTCATTTCCATGATAATGACCCTGGTCCAAAGAAGCACCATTTTTCTTCTGGACCACTGCAACCATTTCCTAACTGGACTACTGATATCCCCTGTGGTCCTACTTAATCTAGTCCCCAAAAGCAGCCAGAGTGATCTTTTTATTTTTATTTATTTATTTTTTTTTAGAGACAGAGTCTCACTTTGTCACCCTCAGTAGAGTGCTGTGGCATCACAGCTCACAGCAACCTCCAGCTCTTGGGCTTAGGCAATTCTCTTGCCTCAGCCTCCCAAGTAGCTGAGACTACAGGCACCTGCCTCAATGCCCAGCTATTTTTTGTTATTGTTGTTGCAGTTTGGCCATGCTGGGTTTGAACCCACTACCCTCAGTACATAGGGTTGGCGCCCTACTCACTAAGCCACAGGCACCTCCCCAGAGTGATTTTTTTAAAGCACTGTTAAGATTCTGTCATTTTAGGGCCGGGTGAGGGGGCTCATGGCTGTAATCTCAACACTCTGGGAGGCTGAGGCAGGTAGATTGCCTGAGCTCACAAGTTCAAGACCAGCCTGAGACAGAGCGAGACCCTACCTCAAAAAATAGCCGGGCGTTGTGGTGGGCGCCTGTAGTCCCAGCTACTCTGGAGGCTGAGGCAAGAGAATTGCTTGAGCCCAGGAGTCTGAGGTTGCTTTGAGCTATGATGTCCCGGCTACCAAATGTGACAAAGCAAAATGACAGAATCTTTTTTTTTTTTTTTTTTTTTTTTATACAAAGATTCTGTCATTTTGCTTTACATCATTCCCTGGCTGTCCATCGTACTTAGAATAAAGCTCAGATGCTTTCCCCTGGTCTTCAAGACCCCGCATGGTTGGTCTAGCCTCTTCCTGCCTCTTTAATGTTATCTAGACCATTCCTCTCCCGCCTCCCCACACAGACCTCTCCTCAAGCACAACAAACCCTCCCACTTTAGGATTTTCAGGCTCTTTCCTCTGCCTCCCAATTCTCATCCTGTTGGCCTCAAGTTAAATGTCATCTTCTCAAAAAGGCCTGCCTTCCCACTCCATTACTTGCTGTCATATCCCCTTGTTTACTTCATCAAGCTTATCTCAGGTTGCAAGTTATTTATTTACCTGTTTGTTTGCATACTTTTTCACTCTGGCCATCTGTAACACAGTTAATCCAGGCCCTAGGATGGCAAATTGCTTTAGTTGGACTGTCAGCTCCAGGGTACATAATTGCTACCTGGCATGCTGATTGAAAGCCTTCTTAGGCAGTGCCTGGGATCAGTGGGCAAGAGTGCCATGATTGATTAGCAATGTCTGCCAAAGACTAGGAAATGGAAGACAGTGGCACAGCTGATAGGTATTTGCCATGCCTGATGTGGTCAACTGAGTTTAAGTGATTTGACCAAAGCCACACACCTGGTAAATGGCATAGCTGTATAGAGTCTAGTCCAGGTGTCCTCAAACTGCGGCCCGTGGGCCACATGAAGCTGTGTGAATTGTATTTGTTCCCGCTTTGTTTTTTACTTCAAAATAAGATATGTGCAGAGTGCATAGGAATTTGTTCATAGTTTTTTTTTTTTAAACTATAGTCTGGCCCTCCAATGGTCTGAGAGACAGTGAATTGGCCCCCTGTTGAAAAAGTTTGAGGCCTCCTGGTCTAGTCCAATGGTTCTCAACCTTCCTAATGCTGCAATGTATTTTCATTGTTAAAAAGGGGTTGTGACCCACAGGTTGAGAACCTCTGGTCTAGTCTCCTTTGTTTTGTGGAAATTCCTTCAAAGAATCCCATTCCAACTTCAATGTAGCCTCCTTGGGCAGTAGCAAAGTCCTTGGCCATTCCTCAAAGAGGAAAAGAAAGGAAAGTGAGGAAAGGGAGACTTCTGTCTGTCAGGTGTGCTGTTTTGGAGACTTCCTGGCAGTTGGGAATGGGAATGCAGAGATAGCACCATGGTCTTTGAGGACATGGCACCATGGTGAAAAAGGTCCAGAGGAGAGCAGCAAGAGGGTGCACCATTGATGAATAGGCAGTGTTGGGGCTAATCACTTTCTACCAGTTACCCACTGTGGTACCCAGAGCCCGCCGAGCAGCTGACAAAGCCCTGGAATATTAGGTGGCATGTGGGTTTGTTTACCTGCAGGGCTATCTCTCTGGGCTTTTAGGGACTCAGATAGGATACACTCTTTGCTATTATGACAGTAAGAAGCAGCTCAAACTAGCCATTGTGTGTGAGACAGAAAGGCAAGCTTACCTGTCACCCAGGTACCCACCCCCCAGGGGAACAGGTAGCTGAAGGAAGCCCAGGGTATGCCGGGGATGTGGCCAAGAGTTCACAGCATCACACACAGGAGCGCCCATCAGGATGTCCATGTGACTTCTGGGCCCTCGGGAGCTCATGGTACCTGTGTCATCTTTTGGGTGGTTTTATCCTCCTTCTGGAGATGAGTCAGGTATAGTTTGATAGAACTTACAAGGAGTCAAGCCCAAAGAACATTGGTCAGATCCGAATACTGATT
Source organism: Loris lydekkerianus (assembly GCA_963574355.1). Taxonomy (NCBI): domain Eukaryota; kingdom Metazoa; phylum Chordata; class Mammalia; order Primates; family Lorisidae; genus Loris; species Loris lydekkerianus. The sequence goes on from CAUYPK010046593.1 coordinate 29,444, forward strand.
ATAGTAGGTTTAGCCCAGTGTTCCTCAGACCTGGCACATACTTAAAATTACTACAGGAGTTCTGAAAAAATCTCCATTGCTGGATATCTCCTCAGACCTACTGATCCAGACCCTCTAGGGGGTAAGTCCTCAAAGTCTGTGCTATTCAAAGACTTTCCAGGGCATCCAGATGATTATCTAGGTTCAGGGCAAAGGAGACAGGACTTGCGATCTATAAACCAAGATTCAGATACTCCCTCTGATGTTTCCTGGCTGTGGCTCCCTGAGCAAATCACCCGACCTTTCTGAGCCTCAGATTTCACCTGGGACTAATAACAATCATGTAGTCTCCCTCCACAATGTCATCATGCAGCTCAAGCGAAAGGGATGAAATAGCTTTGTAAACTGTACAGCGCTGCACATGAGTGACCCTGCTCATATCATTCATAAGTCAAGGATGTGAGTCTGGTGGTGGTGATGGGGAAGGGGAAGGGGGTTCTGGATAGGGGACGAGAATGGTCTTTCTTGGCTGTGAAAACCTTGCAGTGTCAGCCAGGACCCTGACCTTAGACCTGGACAGAAGCTTGTGGGAAGAGAACACTGGCTCGGAGGGCTTTCCCATGCCTGCCCTATCTGAACCTTTCCTGTAGGAAGAGAAATGTGACAGGGGGAAGTGCCTGGGACAGGCATGGGGCCAGGTGCAGGGCGGTGCTTTGCAGACCTTTAGCTAGTTATTTTTAGCATCTGGGTATAAAAGAAAGAAGCTTAAGTTGGCCCTGCCGCTGCTGGCCCTGCACACTTGGCTATTTTTACTTCTGAAAGACTGGGATCTCGTCCAGCTTAGGGAGGGAAGACAAGAAGAAAGGAGGGAGGTGGAGGGAAGCAGGAATTATTTTACTTCCATTAAGAAAAAAGCCAGAAGCCTGATCTTATCAAGTCAGCAAATGGGCATCTGATCCCAGATGGGGTAGCTGCCAGCTCTGGAGGCCCGGACCTGCCTGCAGTGGATTGGAGGGGCCAGCAGATGGGGCCTGGCCTTGAGGGGCTGGGGAGCCAGCTCCTTTCCTCCCAAGGAGTTTCTGTCCCAGAGCAGCCCTGAAGCGTCTTTGCCATTTCCCGTGCCCTGAGCTGGGAAGTGGGATTGCCTGCTGCAGGCACCAGGGCACCAGTCCAGTGATAAAGATGCAGGGGAGGGGTGGGTTTGACCACAGCCAAGGGCAGGACCTCTGTCCTCAGGCTGGACAAAAGCAGCCATCAGCCCTGTCGCATGTCTAAGAGAGCCCCAGTGTGTGTGCCCCTGGGCACAATATTCAACCTCTAGGAACCTTAGTTTCTGGAGGAGTTTTTAACATCTGACCCATAGCAGTTACCTGTGTAACTATGCGGATGTTTCTCTTTCTTCCCGGGGGGAAATCAGTTCAGGCCAGACTTAACCACCTCCAATAGGCAGATGAAAGGCGAATGCTGGGGTATGGGGTTCAGTTCCTGCAAACCTACCCTGGTTTGGTTCCTCAGCCCAACTAGTAAGGTCTACCAACGCTTTGAGAATAGAAAGCGAAAGTGAATAAAACCGAAAACAAAACGGGACCAGGAGCAGGGTGGACAGCAAGACTAGAAAGCAAAAGCAAATTTGCACAGGCTTTAGCATAACAAAGAAGCAATTTATTGAAGTATTGTAAGCATAGTGCACTTCCTGAGAGGTAGAAGTGGGTCTTTCTCCTGAGTGAGGAAATGTAAATATACTGACCCAAAGCAGTGTAAGGGTATAAATATCTCTTTTTCTGCCTTTGAAATTGTTTGTGAACACTCATTGGTCTCTCTGCATCTCCAGGCACCTTAGTCCTTTACTGTTGGTCATTGATCCATTTGGTTACTTCATATCCATGTTCTTTTTTTGGAAAAAATTGCTGAGTGTTGATCTGTTGTTGATTTTACCAATACTTGTGCATTTGTGGTGTGCAGCATTCTGCAATCATCCACCCATGTCCAAATATGGAAACTGTATTCTGTGCAGGACATGCTTGGTTAATTGAGTCACAGTGTTCCCTGGAGGTTTCCGAGGCCCCTCCAGATTTCCTTATTTAGCAGGCCAGGCTTCCCTTCCTCCCTCCTGGAAAGCTACTTTCTTTGTCCCTGTTCAGCAAGAAGTTATTACTGAGCGCCCTCTGAGTACCAAGCACTCTGCTACGTGTTTCAACATTTTAGGTTAATTTCACCAACCTGAGAAATATGAAGTAGTTAAAAAACATTTTTTAACAGCTTTCTTGAGACGCAATTCACAATTAAAGTGTACATTTGATAGGTTTTGATATATTACATATTTTAAAATTGTGGCAAAATGGATCTCACGTAAAATTTGCCTTTTAAAAAGCCCTTTTAACTGTATAATTCAGTGGCATTAATTACATTCACAATGTTATGCAACCATCATTACACTCTACGGAGGGTGCCAAGAAAAGTATACACATTTTAAGAAAGGAAAAAGCTGTGTTAAAATTGTAATACCCAATATACCGATAATGTTTGCTATCTTATATATTGTATCTTATATCTCTTGTAATTGCAGGAGTCAAACGTCACTTGAGTATTACAATTTTAATACAGTTTTTTCGTGACTTGAGTATTACAATTTTAAGTTGTTTTTTTTTTCTTTCTAAATAGAAGACATTAACAGCCTTTCCCTTTCTTAAAATGTGGATACATTTTTTGGCACCCTCTGTAGTTCTAAAACTTTTTCATCATCCCAAAGAGAAACTCTGTACCCATCAAACAGCAATTTCCAATTCTCTTCCCCTCAGTCCCTGGCAACTTCCAATCTACCTCTATGAATTTTACTACTCCAGATACCTCATCAAAGTGGAATCATATAATAGCTGTCCTTTACATCTGGTTTATTTCATTTAGCACAGTGTTCTGAACATGTTGTAGCCTATATCAGGACTTTATTTCCTTTTATGACTAAATAATGTTCCGTTGTATGTATATACCACATAGGTTTAACCACTCATTTGTTAATGGACAGGGAGTTGTTTCTACCTTCTGGCTATTCTGAATAATGCTGCAATGAACATTGGTGTACGAGTGGTCTGTTCAAATTTTTATTTTCAGCTTTTTAGAGTATGTACCTAAGGAATGGAATGGCTGGGTCATAAGGTAATCCTTTGCTTTTTGAGGAACCCTCATACTGTGTTCCACAAGCGACGACTTGAGCTCAGGAATTCAAGACCAGCTTGAGCAAGAGTGGCGACCCCATCTCTAAAAACGGCCGGGTGTTGTGGTGGGTGCCTGTAGTCCCAGCTATTTGGGAGGCTAAAGCAAGAAGATCACTCGAGCCCAAGGATTTGAGGATGAAGTGGACTCTACACGTTGGGTACTATTATCCCTATTTTATAGATGAGGAGGATGAGGCACAGAGAGGTGAAGAAACTTGCTCTAGATCACTCAAGTAGCAAGGAGTAGAGACAGGGATAATATTGAGATCTGATCCTGAGGCTGGCACTTCTTTCCTCTGCTTATATTTGTGTCTACAAGATTTTAAGACCTCTAATATTGGTTAAGAAAGGGGATGGTTCCTTGTCTGATCCTGGACTCAAGGACTCCATCTACACAAGGCCACGTATTCCAGTGACTTACCAATTCTTTCTGTATTCATGGAACACTTACAAATATTAAGATTTTGACCTGTACAAATTAAGGAATTAAACAGTGTTGAACAGTGGTTAGAACAAAGGATATGTATTTATTACAGCATTTGGAGACCTGACAACACTTTACATATGACATTATTAAAGCTTTCTTATATCCAGAAAGTATCTATAAGATGATAAACTCTAATAACCCCAGAAAGTAATTGTAAGTTAATTAGTATTTTAATGTTCTTCCTGAATCCACTCTTTAGCTGTTTTACTAATACAAAGACACAAACAATAAGCCATCTCCCATTTCAAGTTAAAAATCTCCTTTTTTTTTCAGTTGGTATTTGTAAGGCTTACTTAATTGCCCATTGTATTAGTCAATGAAAATTGCTTTCTGCTGCAAGTTACAGAGAACTACATAGCTAGTGGCTTAAGCTTTGATAAATGAGGTTGATTTCTCCACCCTACAAGAAGTCTGGAGATGAGCAATTGCTGGTATTGCCCAGGCTTCTAAGCCATAGCATTAGGGCTCAAGCTCTTTTTTGTCTTTCTTCTCTGGTATTCTTTGCTGTCCTCTGATGGCTGCCTTATGATAATAGCGAGGTGGTTGTCACAACTATGCTTCACCTTCCAGGTCAGGGCAGGAGAAAAACAAAAGAAGATGCAAAGATACATCCGTCTCTTTTACCAGGAAAGCAAAAGCATTCCCAGAAGCCTCCACCCTGGACTTGGCCTTGACATCCCACTGGCCAGGCTCAGGTCCCCTGCCCTGCTCTAACTACTGCAGAAGCTGGGAGTGTGGGGAACAAGATTGCTGGGGCTGGCTGGGGCACGTTGCCTCCACAAGCAAATCTGGGTTCTACTGGCCTGGAAGAGAGCGAATGGAATGGAAATTGGGTAGATAACCAGTGATGTCTGTTGTACCTCCCTGCTAGCATTTGATGATCCACTTCTCAAGGTTTCCTGATAAAATATCTTGTGGTAGCCCTGACTGTGAGGACCCGGTCCATACCGTTGTCTCTCGGGGAGGGCCTTCTCCTTGTTTGTTAACATTGTGAGCAGCTTACTCAAGAAAGTGTAAAAGCACAGTGGCAGGTAATAGGTATAAATGCAGGTGACCAATGCCTGTCTAGGCAGAGTGCAGAGGGATTCAGATTACAAAAATTTTGAGATACACAGAAATCAAGAAATGTGACTCCGTGCAGAGGGAAACAAATGAAGCCCTCTTGGCAACACTGATAAGCTGAACAAGTTGAAACGTGCACAGGGGAATCAGGAAGGATGCTGGCAACTGTGTTTCTTATAAGTGAAATAATGAACCATAATACAGTCTGCCTCAAAACTTCCATAGTGACCCAGTGGATTATCCGTCCACTGTGCCCTTGAGGAGCTGATCCTTCTCAGTTCAGAGCGTACTCCATCAACAAAGACAAGTGCATAGAAGGTGGGGAGATGACTGGCCTGAAAATAAGGTACAGATGTGGAAAATAAAGGGTGCTTGGCCGTGGCAGGAGGGTGCCCAAGAATTACAAATCTATAAAAAATTGTCTTATAGAAGGGGAGTTGCCTTGTTGAATGGGGTGGAAGGTAGTAAGCAATCAGGAGGCAGAATTTAGCTCAGTACAGGAGAACTTTCCACGAGGAATGGGCTGCCTTAAAGGAGTCGGGTTCTGAAGGGTGGTTAGACAAAGGGAAGCCGTGAAAGGGAATATCACGAGATTTTTTGTTTCCTGAGTCTAAAGGGTTTCTGTTATTCAGACACTGGATTGCCTCCTACAGACAAGGTTCTGAACTTGGACCAAGAAGACAAAGTCCTTGCCCAGGAGGTACCCCTATACCTCTAAGGAGATGGGCGTACGACATCTCCTGAAGTGTTGGTGGTCGTGTCATTGTCATTATAGAGAAGGAGCACAGAAAACCCCATAAGGGGTGTGACCAGCTATGCCTGGGGCTCCTGTAAAGACTACTCAGAAGATAATACTCAGAGCGGGCCTTCAGGGTAAATCCAGGGTAGTAACTGCCTTTGGAAACAGGGTGGTCAAAGGGATAAGGATACCTCATTTAGGTGGAGGTCTATCTTTCCCACCCCCAGGCCAGGGCAGTAGGGTGCGTGGGTGAGGAAGCACAGGTCTGTGTCCCAGGACCTCTCACCTAGACGACCATTAGCAAACCCTGACCCGGGGATGGGAGATGAGCAGAGAAATGTAGCAGATCTAAGTCCCATCCTCTAAGAGCCCACGGTGTGGATGAGCTGGTGGCACCTGTAGTACCAGGTGAATGCTGGTGTTCATGGGGTGGGGGGACGGTGGGGTGAGAGAGGGCCTCACTTGGAACTGCATCTTCCTACCATTAAATTATTCAATTGCTGCAACAGCCATGTGTGGTGAACAGAGCTGGTATTACTTTTGCCTCCTCCTCCCTACCTGCTGATGAAGCTGAGGCTGGGACACCAGCTCATCCACAGCTGCATGGGGTGGGGGGCAGCGATGGACCTGGGACCTTGATCATGGACCCCATGGGCTCAGCCTTTGGGCTTCTGCATAGAGGACTCAGAAAAGCAGCAGAAAGTGGGAGGAGCCAGCATGTTTCAGTTTGTGCCGAATTAAACCCAACAGGCTGCTTTCTTTTTTAAATTGAATAACCGGATAATTGATATGTTTATTGATCAAAGCCATTGACCACTATGCTGTAAAGATCTGGAGGAGAAAATGTAAAGGAAAGTTTATACTTGCTGTGCCCTTGGAGTCAGACCTTGGAATGGCAAAGAGCGTGGGTCTTTCATTGGACAAATTACTAAATCTCTGATTATTTGTAAAATGAGGATAATAGTTCCTACTTTGTATCTTGAGGGTTAAATGTGGTAATATTATATAGAAAGTGCTGCATGACTCATGCTGTTATCATTATCATTCCTAGTGTGAGTCACCAGAAAGTTGTACACAATACAGGGGAAGGATAACAGGGCTGATAATAACGAAAGCAGCACTTCCCATTTTCTAACCACCTGTGTCTCAGGTACCATGACAGACCCTGAAATAGGACCGTGAACAGCCCCAGGCCTTAGGGGTGGCTAGTCATCAGGCGACACCCGGTGTGCACTCAGAGCCCATGAAGAAGCTCCCAGCCAGCACAGGGGTGGAGAGGAAGCAGACACATCCACTCCTGTACTTATCACGTCTTCCCTGGGTGCTCACTAAAGGCCCAGCCCTGTGTCAGACAGGGAAGATTCCAGATGGAGTCATCAGCAGAGGTGGCAGCAGCCCACCTCCTCGCCTTGCTGAGGGATGGACACTTCTTTTTGTTTTCTGCTGAGCAGGCCTCACTCTGCCTGCCAGCTGCCTTGGGGGAGGCAGGCTGCGGGGAGGGAATCAGACTGGCCTATAGGAGAGAAGGTCAGGAAAATGGGGAAGGGTTTGTGCTGGAGTCAGGAGTGGGAGTATATGGAAGATGCTCAACACAGTAGGTGCTCAGGGGCTGGGGGTCCTTGTGGCCTTTATGAATGAAGTTATCAGCATTCCAGGGGAACCAGAGCTTGGTGGAGGGTGTGGCTCAGCCCAGGTGTGGGGGCAGGGGAGGTTTCTACATAGAGGTGTCATAGATGGGGTCAGCAAACTCCTCCAAACAGGGCACTTGTCCTTAAATCCTTTCTTTCCTGTATTTGTAGTTCTCTTCCACTGCCTCACTGAAGAGGCTTGGGACATTAAGGGGACAAATGTGAGCACAGGGGTTTAGGTATTGAGCTGGCAGGGTCTGGCTGCCCCTGTAGGTCTGGGGCACTGGTGAAGGCTGATTTTGCAGCTGCACTTGCCAGGACATCTTAGTGCAGCCTCCTTAGACCCTGGAATGCTGCAGATCACCTTGGTGAGATGCTGGTTCTGATTCCTCTGAGGCCAGGCCTGAGAGTTTTGCACTTCTACCAAGGCCCCAAAAGATGGCAATGCTGCTGGCCTGTGGACCACGCTTTGAGAAAAAGGGCAGCAGAGCATGTCCCCACCTATGTGCACTTGGGCACTCTCTATTCACAACACCTTGTAATGCCAGCACTGCCCCAGGGCTTTCCTCGGCCATCAGAGTCTGCTCACCTTGGACCTGGGAGGCAGGAAGTACCAGAGCAGCCTGTAGCCAGGGAGTGGTGAGCAACTGAGTCCTTGGTGAGTGGAGCCTCAGCTGCTCACTACAGCAGTGGCATCAATTTCTTACCAGCCTCCCTTCCTCCTCTGCAACTGTCCTGAGAAATCAGTAACATGTTGTCAGTACACACTTCTAGACCCTTGAAGAGGTCCTCAAACTTTAAACAGGGGGCCACTTCATGTCCCTCAGACCATTGGAGGGCCGGACTATAGTTTAAAAAAAAACCTATGAACAAATTACTATGCACACTGCACATATCTTATTTTAAATTAAAAAAAAAAAAAAAAAAAAAAAAAAAAACGGGAACAAATACAATCATACTGCCTCATGTGGCCCGCAGGCCGTAGTTCGAGGACGCCTGCAGCAGAGGGGAGCCTATCAGGAGCTCAGAGACCACACTTAGAAACCAGCAAAGGGAAAGGCCTGGAGAGCCTGGGAGCAAGAATGCAGTAACCACCTGCTAGGGAGGGCACTGCTGCCCTGGTCCTTCCTCACCCTCCCTCTGTCTTTATGCCTGTCAAAGGTCCCAGCCCAACCTCCAGAGGGTGAATCTCTGGGATACCCAGCGGGGCTGTGAGGGTGGGGCCTGTGCCCTACAAGAGGACCCAGTAGGGGAATTGCCTTTAAATAGGAAGCCAAAAAGGGACCGAGTTGTAGTGTTTAAAGGGACATTGCTTATGAAAATGCTGAGTAGGAACTCGCCCAAAAGACACAGTGGCCAGCTGTGGCCAGCTCCACTGGGCAAGTGCAAAGCATCCTCTGTGGCCTCTGGAAGGAGGATGTATTCTGGAAACACCTGGAGGACTGTGTCCTCAGTATCCCTAAGTCCCTTTAGGTCAATTAGTATTTGAAGGAATTGTCCCTACCCAGTCAGTAAACAAAGTAATTTTCCTTTCAATTGCTCTAGGAAACTTCCTTTCCCATCCTAAGGACTTAAATTTAGTAACTATACATCCTACAAAGAAACAGTTAGAAAATCGCCCCTAGCACAAATGGGCTCTAAATTATCGTTCGATAAAGTCACAATTATTCCTGACTTCCTCTTGCCTGCCCTGGAGAAAGGCTGGGATCAGTGGGACTGGCATGCCGTGGGGATGGGAGAGGCCGGGACAGGGAGGACACTCATTTCTTCTGCTCCAGATCTTATCATCCTTTCCCAGACCTAGGAAGTGCTATAATTTATGAGAAAAGAGGAAGAGCCCTGAGATCAACTGACTGGGTCTCTGTGAGAGCAATACTCTACCTTTGGGGGAAAGAACAGAAGTTGAACTTGGCTTCTCACCTTAGAGGCTTAGGCGGCAACTGAGAGTTAAGGACTCAGGTCTCCATGTCGGACTTTTCATGTGTTTCAGTCAAGGCCCGTTTCATGGTCAGGAAGAGAGCTGTTGAAGTGAGCTCAATGGAATCTAAGAAGGGACTTTATAGAGGGCCAGCCTTGGAGAGGTGTAGGAAGAAGGCAGAAGAGACTTCCAGGCCCTGCCAGGCCCCAGCACCGTGCTTTGGGTTCCTGCTCTCTGGTGCGTTCTATATTAGTTCATACTTTGGAGCAAATTTGATGGAGTCCACTCATTGCTGTCATCAGGAGCAAGGAGCCCACCTGAATCCCTGTGCACTTGATCTGATGGTGGGGGGGGTGTCAAATGGTACCAGTGTGTCTGTCTAGACACCAGAAGCTGTGGGTGGGGCAGGGCTTCTGGATGGCAGGGTGGACACAGTGACAATACAGATGTTTCCAGGGTGGGTTCTCACTCCTGGAAATGGACATCAATGAAGGGCAGCTAGCACGGCTTTGTACCTGCTGTCAAGACATTTCCAGGCATCGACCTAGGGGTGGCCGAGACTGCTGCATCCCCATCTACCAGGACTGTGTCAAAGACAAACTCCAGAGTTCCATCCTAGAACCTCACAGGGTGGGATCCAGAAATTAACATTTATAACAAGCCTCCACCTAGATGCTTCTTATGTGAAAAGTTCAAAAATCCTTGTTCAGCTCTTTTGAAGGGTCTGCCGATGACAATGTTTCCTGTCCTGTTTTGGCAAGTTAACTCAGCCCTCCCTGGCTTCAGAACAGATCCAACATAATACGACTTCTCCCTCTGACACTTGGTAGAGTGCTTTTTCCTTTAGGAGGCATAACCACTTGAGGGCTGATGGTTGCCTGGGATGGATTTCAGGAGGCTGCTGCATCCCGAGAGGCCGGACCAGGCCAGGGCAATTGGAATAGGCCATCCCCATTAGATAATTATTTTTAAGATTCTCTAGACATCTAGCCCGAGGCTGGGCACGGGACATGTAGGCATGGTACTTAACCAATGTTGAAATTCCAAAGTCTGCCTTGCCATCTGTGGTGATGTTGACAACTTCTGAGACAGTCTCCCTTTTCTCTGCAATAGGTGTGCGCCTCGACCGAGTGCGTGGAGGTCGCCAGAAATACAAGCGTAGGCTGGACTCGGAGAGCAGCCCTTATCTGAGCTTGCAGATTTCTCCACCCGCTAAAAAGCCATGTGAGTACCAGGGCAGTCTGTGCCTCTTTTGCCAGTGTTGTATCTGGAACATCTGCCATCCCTTGGAGAAGTGCCATCTTTCCACTGCTGAGATATGGGACAATGTGAATGTTGGGGAGGTGACATCAGTGCCCAGCATTGGTGTCAGAACTTTAGGCCTCCTTCAGAAGGCCTTTCCATAGAGGACAGCATATGTACGTAGAATGCTCCTCCAAATGAAGCTTGGGCCTAAGCAGCCATGGGCCCAAACCTCCAGAATATCCCCACTTCACCTCCCACCTGAAGTTGCTGTGCGGCTCCTTTGGGAGAAGTCATCAGGCAGCTTCCCATAGAGGGATTTCTCAGCTGCCCAAAGGCCACTGCCAGCAACATTGTGGAGTCGGAATGGGAAGGGCGATTACAGCCTTCCCAGAACTCTTAGGAGTCTGACTTTTCTTCCTGATCCATCTGAATTCCATCCGGACCCTTTTCCTCTTTCCCGGGTCTTTACCTTTCCCTCTTTTGTTCTTGCAGTGGCCAAGATTGTCTCCTATCTACTGGTGGCTGAGCCAGACAAGCTCTATGCCATGCCTCCTCCTGGCATGCCTGAGGGGGACATCAAGGCCCTGACCACTCTCTGTGACCTGGCAGACCGGGAGCTCGTGGTCATCATTGGCTGGGCCAAGCACATCCCAGGTAAGCATGGGGGGCCAGGGAGGTTATGACCAGGGACTCAACCAGTGTCCCCATGGCCTGCCCAGTGGCTGTGACTCTGTGCCTGGGAGCCTGGTCCCAGGATGCCTATGAAATCTGCCAAGCCCCTTTTTCTCTGGGCCCCTGCTCTCTCCATGTGTCACTGGAGAGAGGGGGTGTTTAGTAGGATGAGTGATGTTAGTGCGCTGCTGGGGGCTCTTCAGGACCAGTCATCATTCTAGGGGGTGTTATGATTGCATCTACAATTGGCATAATATTCACAGAACAAATTCCTTGAACCCTTAAAGGACCAAAAAAAAAACAGGGGTTTCTTGTAGGACCTACTGGAATGTTGCTGGACAACAACACAAAAGAGGGATTGACTCTTTCTATTTGAGGCAGGCAGAGTGGAGCAGTTAAGAGCATGTGCTTGGGAAGGGGATTGGGATTCCAATTCTGAGTCTGCAGCTTATCAGCTGAGTAACCCTGGTGGGCCACCTGATCCCTCCATAAAATGGGGATACAGGAGCACAGCTCTGTGGGCGCTGACGTGAGAATGGAACGCAGCACATGTGTGAAGCATCCAGCACAGCGCCAAACCAAGCTAGCATCAGCTGCACGGTCAGTCTTGCCATTTCCCTCAGCTCTTGGAGAGCCCTGTCTCTTGATTTGGATTCTGTGATTTTAAGGGCATTCTGTACAGAAAGTACACACGATGTGTCTCAGGCTATATGGACTTCTCTTCGCTGTTTGGGGATTCGCACCCCACTTTTACCTCTCTCGTTCTAGGTAAATGGTCGGAGCTGGTCTTTTGCTTGAGTAGACCCCAACACCCTCATACCCTCCAGGACACACATTTAGGGGTTCATTCTCAGTGCAGCCTATTCCGCAGCTCCTTTCAGGCTCGAACAACTTGGCTCATGGTAGAAACATCCTGTTATCCTCTGATAGTGACCCACCATGGACTCTAACTATGTGACATGGGACACTTTAGCTTTTGGTCTATAGACCCTTTTTTGTTTGCTGTCATAGCTCTGAAAGACAAATACAGCAAGCATAGTGACAGCAAAGGTGTCCTAGACTTTAGATGCCAAGCCCCACAGTCAATCAAAGCAACTTAGAAAGTCCTGTGTGAGATGGTACCTGCTCAACCCGCAGGAAGGAGCTTTCTTGTGGGCAGGGCCAGAGAGATAAGACTTCGTTAGGGTGCCCTGGCTGTCACCTGTTTAGTAGGAAGCCTACAATTCCCTCTCCTGGGATTCCCTGATGGCCCGCAGGCATTCTGACTCAGGGATGGGCTCTCCAGGGATCTGGGCTGGTGTGCCCTTGTTAAGGAGCTCAGCCTTTTGGAGATTACACACTCAGTAGTTTTTGAATCTGCCCAGTGCTGGTTCAGCACAGATGTGGGGTCAAGCCACTGCTTAAGACACCTCAGCCTGGATTGCTCCACTAACCCAGGGCCAAATTGGGTACAGCAACCCCTGCCCCCACTGCCACATTCTTTCTCTAGGGTGAACAGATACTGTATCCCGGCAGTGGCTCAGGAGTGGCGCCTGGCGGTCCCTAGGGCCACTGCTTCCTTCTTCCACCACCTACCTCTGCAACCCCTCACATGGAGGGGACAGGCCCTGGAAATGCTGCTCCCCTGAACCCAGTTTTCCTTGTGCCTTTCCACCTCCCAGCTCCATCTCCCATCTGGGCCCAGGCAAGAGGGCAAGGGGAGACCAGAGTGGTTGCTGGGGGCATGGACTTTGGAATCAGGCAGCCTGGGCTCTGCTCCCAGCTCTATCCTTACTGGAGAATTTTTCTGAGCTTCAATGTTCTTACCTGTAAAATGAGAATCACAATAGAACCCCTGTCCGGGGAGGGCACAGCACACTCACTGGGCAGTAGATAAACGGCAGAGACTCTCCACGGCTGTTGTCACTAATAGTAATAAAAGCCTCCGTTCACATCTTTATTTCTCCTTGTGCAAAGGCGAATTCTTTTTGGTTAAAAAATGAAATAAAAACGGGGGCTCAGTTGTCCATGTCTCAAATACTAATTTACCTATTTTGCATAAATTTGTGTGCTGAATTATTTGGGCCTGACCTTCTTGTGTTTAAGCTAAAATTAATTAGTGTAGTCCCCTGCCACTTCATGTAAACCTCATATTAAGGGTAACACCACATCAAGTGCCCGGTGCTTTTAAACTAATCAACTTAATCGCATCTCAGATTAGGTAGAAAATGCATCTGGAGGCAGGCTCTCTAGGCCTTAGAGCACTGTTTTCAACCTTTTTTATCTCACGACCCACTCAAGCCTATAGTTAAACTGCCACAGCACACCTAAATTATGTTGGTCAAAAAAAGTAAAGAAAGGGAGTATACTTACTGGGCTTTGAACTTTTTTTGAAAAGAAATTAATGATCTTTAAAAATTTTCCAGACACACCCAAGATGCTCTCACGGCACACTGGTTGAAAATCACTGTCTGAGAGAGAGAGAGACCCAGTCCAGTGCCCTTCATCCAAGGACTGCGTCTCACACTTCAGTGTCTTCCAGGCCTCAGTACACAGCCCGGCACCCAGAGGGCATTTCACACATGCCTTTGCCCACTTGTATCACTGTATGTGAGGTCTCCTGCTAGGATTTGTAGCTGACACAAAAAGTTAATTTCTGCCCCCATTTGGAACAAGAGGCCAATTCCCTCAGAACCCCAGCCGTTGTTCAAGTCAGTCTGATGTCGCCCTACCCTAAATGCAGGTTTTTGCTGTGAGTTGAATTTTCTAAGTATTGGGTTGCCTAGAGGGCAGGCCTAGGTCCTCAGAGCGCCCACTTCTTAGTCCCCGGAGCAAGAGATGAGAGGAAGAGCCCACCGCCTTTGATGCAGGGGCATCCAATGATGATTCACTGCCTCCAACCTCCCCATATCCTGCCCCGGCCTGGAGAGTCTGCGTGGGGAGTCCCCACCACCCTGCCCTGCCCAGGCAGCCATGTGCAGGCATCCCAGAGGCCTCCTCACCAAGGTCCCTTGGCAGCCCTGCTCCCAGGTAGCCACCGTCTGGCTCCATGAAATATGAGCTGCCGAGTGACAGCAGCTGTGTCTGAAGTGGCCCCAGATCCTATAATTACATCTCCCTTTATTACCTCTGCTAATGGCCCTCCAGGTCGACAGAAACGATCATAAATTAACAGATTATGAACTCCACTTGCCACAAATTATGTGCTTTTTTTTAATTCTAAGAGCTCATGGTGCCAAATCACGGGGGGGGGATGGGGGCTTGGGAAGAGCTGGAATGTTATTAGATCAGCTGGTGCAGATAAAGCAATTTTCCTGATGGAAAGCTGGGAGCCAAAGGTGCTGGGCAGCGTGGGTGGGCAGTGCCACCTGGGAGAGCCCTAGACCCAAGGGACACAGGCTGGGCTGCCCCAGCCCCTGCCCCTCCCAGCAGCCCTCCTCCAGGGGCCTCTCTGTCCCAGAATTGCTTATTACTTGGTAGAGGAGACCCAGCCACAGGAGTGGAGGGTACTTTACTGGGAGGGTGGGGAGGAGCACTTGGGCTCCTTTGTATGTGTTTTAAATTTTTTAAAAATTGTGCTTCTAGTAAAGATGTCATATGTGACGTGGTAGAAATTAGAGTTCCAAACCCCAGATCCTAAGCTTCCTTCTGGGAATTTCCTGGGCATGTATAACCACTCTGTGTGTGTATGGGGTGGGGAGGCTGTGGATCCCACTCACAGGTTCACACCCTAACATTGTTTTACACCTGCTTTTTCCATTTAATTATACAAATAACAGCATTTATCATGTGCTCAGCAGGGTTCTAAGTGATCCGCAAGTCAGCTTGTGTAATCCAAACTACTCCACATGGTAAGTGCTGTTATTATTTCAATTTTACAAATGAGGAAACTGAGGCACTGAATGGTGAGCTTGCCCAGGGTCACAGGCAGAGAGCAACTCTGATTGGAGCCACCACTTTTCTATCCCCAGGGCCTAGTACAGGCCTGGCACTTAGTAGGTGCGCCCTAAGTCTGCGCTGAATGACTCCAAAGACAGAAACATGATAGTAACATCCTTCTAATGATGCTGCCTGTCTGATTAGGCCCGCAGGGGACCTCGCTTTTGCATGTTCAGAAGCCCGGCTCTTACCTCACCCTCCCTCTGTGCCACTTTCCAATTCAGTTGTCTATTAATTTCACCCCTGTGCCTCTCCTCCATCTCCCCCACCCCTCAGCCCCCCATCTGTCTGCGTTCAGATCCTCCCCACCCCATACACACTCCCCTGTGCCGGCTGATTGGTATCTGTTAATTAATGTTGCCCAAGGCCTCTCTCCTACTCAGAGGCCTGATAAGGGAAATTGGATGTCCATTTCTATCTATCTCTTATTACCTCCCGGCTCTCTGGGCCACCACAGGCAGCCACACACCCTCTCTCACACTGGGGATCTGGACAACCACACACACACCTGACCCCTCTGTCATAGCCTCTCCCCTGAGGAGGTGCATCAATCAAAGCTCACAGTGTTGGTCAGTGTAATTGTCCCCACTCTTTTGTTGATCACTCCTGGATCCCAGAAGCCAGGCGGTGATCCAAGGCCCAGGTTTTGCAGGTCAGGCCTGGGAACTGTGATGATTCAACTCGGAGAATGCTCACGGGGTAAGGGTAGCTAAGTGGGTGTCCTCAGCCCAAAGAGTGTCCCCTGAGGTTGAACAGCCACGTACTGGGTGGCAGATGGGTAGGGACATGGGCAAGTGGAGACAGAAGACAACAGATGACAAGTGGGATAGACCACACAAGTCCAAAGTGATAGGCTCAGGACCACCCAGGCCTCCGGGGAAGTCCAAAGCAGGGAAAAGAGTAGTGCCAAGGGCTGGGCACCTTGGCACATGCCTGTTGTCCCAGTACTCTGGGAGGCCAAGCAGCAGGTTCACTTGAGCCAGAAGTTTGAGGCTGCAGTGAGCTATGATGATGCCACTGCACTCCAGTCCAGGCAACAGAGTGAGACTCCATCTCACTCTATTGAGATGAGACGAGAAAAAACAGAGAGAGGGTGGCGCCTGTGGCTCAAAGAAGTAGGGCGCCGGCCCCATATGCTGGAGGTGGCGGGTTCAAACCCAGCCACCCAGTTTTTTGTAAAAACTGCAAAAAGAGAGAGAGAAAGATGCCAATAGTGTACAAACAACATTAATTGTTCTTGTTACAATAATAGTGACAACAACCACAACCGGCATCAGCACTTTAGCTAAGGCATAATTCTACTTTGCCTAATTTAAGTGCATATAAAATGCAATTCCAGTGTATTATCCTCATTTTGCAGATGACAACTTTGACCTCATCACTAATGCTAAGAGCTCAGTGCCCGTTTTGCATGTTCTGTGCTCATGACTCATTTAGACCTCACGGGGACTCTGAAGCAGGCACTATTATCACTCCCATTCCATAGATGAGGAAGCTAGGTTTGGAGGAGCGGCCTGGCTTTCACAAGGGCAGCCACTGCTGGTAAACGGGGAGTCAGGATTCAACCAGGCAACCTTCAGAGCACCTTGGACAAGACAGTGTCGCAGCTCTGA
This sequence comes from Loris lydekkerianus, assembly GCA_963574355.1. Taxonomy (NCBI): domain Eukaryota; kingdom Metazoa; phylum Chordata; class Mammalia; order Primates; family Lorisidae; genus Loris; species Loris lydekkerianus. The sequence continues at coordinate 45,917 of CAUYPK010046593.1, forward strand.
AGCCTTCTTCAGTCGCTTTCTCTGAGAGTCCACCTCTCACTAGCAGGGAGGGGGAAACATGCATGATTCCACGCTCCCAGAACAGGACTGCCTGGTTGTGGTTAAGTGGAGAGTGACGAGGGGAGCAAAGGTACTGTGACCCTGGGAGGCTGTGGTCACTGGGGCCTTCCCCCAGTGGCATTGAAGTCCCCATTCCTGGTTGCTCCTATGGGTCTCCATGCAGCTGAGGCTGTGTAGAAAGAGGATGAGGTGTCGTTTAAAACACCAAAGCCTCTTGTGGCTTGCCCAGAGAGAGTCCTGGAAACTCCCCAGAGTGGAAGGGACCCTGTACTGCCGCCTCCTGACTACTGTGAATTCAGTAACAAAATACAAATGCATTTAATTAATCAAAAAGCCTCTACAGACATTTGAAAAATACCATAGAACGAATAATGATGATAACAACTGTCAACATTGACCGAGCTTTTATTATGTAAGTCTTTTCCATGAATTCCAAGTCTGACTCACTCACCGAGGGAAGGACAATGAGTCTAGCAGCTATCCAGGCAGGATCTGGAGGTGCCAGGGACACTGTCCCCTCCACCCTCCATGCACCCTCCTGATGGCTGCTGCTCCCTGGCCCCTCTTCCTGCAGGTTTCTCGAACCTCTCGCTAGGGGACCAGATGAGCCTGCTGCAGAGCGCCTGGATGGAGATTCTCATCCTGGGCATTGTGTACCGCTCCCTGCCGTATGACGACAAGCTGGTGTACGCTGAGGACTACATCATGGACGAGGAGCACTCCCGCCTGGCAGGGCTGCTGGAGCTGTACCGCGCCATCCTGCAGTTGGTGCGCAGGTACAAGAAGCTCAAGGTGGAGAAGGAGGAGTTTGTGACACTCAAAGCCCTGGCCCTCGCCAACTCTGGTAAGGGCAGCTCTGGTGCCTGGGCTACCGGGAGCTTCACAGGGTCTGCCGGAGCCTGGCTAGCAGCGCGGGTTGTGATGGGTGGAAGTGGCAGAAAGACGAGAAAGATTGAGCAAGGGGTAGCCTGGAGTTAAAAAGATGGTGATGGGCCAGACATGGTGGTTCACACCCATAATCTCAGCACTTCGGGAGGCTGAGTCGGGAGGATCACGTGAGCCCGGGAGTTTGAGGTTGCAGTAAGCTACAGTCACATCACGGCACCCTAGCCAGGGTGACAAAGCAAGACCCTATCTCAAAAAAATTTTTAAGAAGACGGTGATAAAGGCTAGCATTGGCTGGATATTTCCTAAGACTTTGAAATCCAGACCAGGATGCTGGTTAAGGAAACAGATCCTGGAGCCAACTTGCTAAGGGTCAAATCTTGCTTCTGTCATTTGTGTGAGCGGCTTCACTCTTGTGCTCAATTCCTTCATCAGTGAAGGGGAGTGGCAGAAACAATCCCTATTCTACAAGCTTACCCCATGCCTGGAAGTGCTCAACTTAAATTAATTATGAATTTATTTAATTTTTACAAACAGTCCTATGAATAAAAGTTCTTTCAGTTTTAACCACATTTTACAGATGTGGAAACAGGCCTGGAAAAGTGAAGAAAATTGTCCATGGTCACACAGTTGAAAACTGTCAGAGTTAGGAGTCAAACCAAGGTTATCTGATTTCAAGATCAATCTGAACTTACACTTATCACTCCCAGAATCTTTCATTCATATCGTCCAAGGACAAGAGAGTAAAACCTTCCTCACTGAGTGGTTTAGTCTAGTGGGAAAAAGAAGAACTCTCTCGTTTCTTTAGCATCTTCCAACTTGCCATATTGTCTGGATAGAGGGGCTGGGCCTTGGGTACTGCTGATGAGTGAACTTGAACGTAATCAATGCCTACACATGGAGAGCAGGGTACTGTGTTAGGATCGGGGGGATGCGAGAAGAGGAGAAATATAGGGGCCCTGCTCAAAAGAGAACATTTGTCAGAAATTACATACGTAGTTCTACTGCAGAGCAAGGTATGGCAAGTTAATTGCTCAGGTCGAGGTCAGATGGACCCGAGTTTAAATTCTAGCTCTGACACTTCCTAGCAGTGTGACCTTGGGCAACTCAGTGTCCTTGTGTGTTCAGTGAGGATATTCCAAGTGCCTCTTTTGTGAGTATTAAAGATTGACCAAAAGTAAAGTGCTTATCCCAGTGCCTACCCCAGAGAAAATATTCAATAAATATTAATTTATTATCATCATTACCAATGTTAGAGGAAACAAAATGTTATTAGCACATGGAAGATGGAGACAGTACTCACAGGATAATCAACTGGTTTTGTTTGACACTATCCTGCTTCTGCTGAAAGTCCCACATCCCAGGAAACCCCCTCCATTCCTGGTAAACTGGGACAGTTGGTCACCCTAATACATGGCTTCATGGCAAGTGTAGGTGATGCTGTTGAGATTCCCTCTTTACCGGGTCACTCTACCCAGCACATCCATCCCCAGCCACTGACCGCCCCCTTTTCCAGACTCACACCCTGCCTTGCCCAGAGGATTATACGCCTGCCCACCCACCCCCAGCAGCAGCAGCCACACAGGGACAGGCTGAACCCAGCTCCTCCTTGCCCTGCCATCTCCTTCCTGCCCTTCCTGCCTCCCCACACACTCCATAAAATCTTGTACCTAACCTGGTACAGACTCAGTCTGTAACTGACCTCATACAGAGAAGAAAGCACTTTTTTTGTTCAAATTCTTTCCATTAATAATAAATGAATACAAACAGCAATTAAAATTCCACATACTTCTATATAGATTATTTATACTTTAAATTCCAAAGTTGTAATGTATTCTTTGTTGAAGAATGCTAATGTTTTTTTAAGTATCATTTTAGATGTATAAAACTACTGAGCAGATAGTACATAGAGTTCCATATTCCCGCCCCACCCGTGTGCTCCCACCCCCAGCACAGGTTCCCTGATCATTACCATCTTGCATTGGTGTGGTAATTTGTTATAATTAGTAAGCCAATACTGATACATTATTATTAACCAAAGTCCATGGTTTCCATTAGGGTTCACTCTCTGTTGTACCATTCTGTGGGTTTTGACAAATCCACATGACATGTCTCCATCATGACCTTCATCCAGAGTCGCTTCACCGCCCTGTGCTTTATATGTGCAGAGGGAAGCATTTGAACCAGCCTCTGCACAGGGCCTGGGGTTCTGATGGACAGAGGAAGCAGGAAGTGCAAAGCCAGGTGCGGGAAGGCTGGCTGGGCCCGGGAGGTCAAGTGCTCACTTCTGGGCTCTCCCGACTAACTAGTTCATGGCGGGCACACCACTCCAGCCTGCCTGTTTGGGGAGAAGCGTGTGAAGAGATAGGAGGCTGCTTGTCAGTCAACTCCTCCCTTGTCCCTCAACATCAAACTGCACCCAACTTTCATCTTCCCATCCCTGACCACACATGCACACATGCACACACATGCATACATGTACACACACATGTACACACACACACACACACCTGAGAGCCCGGGGTGGTTTTGTGGCATCAACCCAGCAGGAGCTTCTGCTGGCATCAAGATTTGCCTGAGTACATACTTTGTCACGTGGGCTGTGGTTCCAAGAACCCAGATTTCTTGCCCCAGTGACATCTAGAGGACCATCCTATGGTTTATGCATGGGTATAAGGAGCTCAGGTGGAGAAGGAGGAGTTCATGATGCGCAAGGCCCTACCTGGCCCCTAAGAGAGACCACACACAGCCTATTTCGGACAGCCTTGGGCCTGGGTCGGTAGGAGAAGGATGAAGCCCCAGGCCCTAGGCTGGCTGGTAGACACTCAGGAAGCAGGGGGCCAGTCCTTCCCAACCCCCCAGAGTAACTGTTTACAGAGGTGCTTCCCATGAGCCTGTGATGAAGGGCCAGTGTTTAAATGTTTTAAAATGCTCAATCCATCATGGACTGAACATTCTGTAAAATACAAGAAATACATTATTAGAAAAATGAAATAGAAAACAGTATGTACAAACCATAAGCCCAATTTTAAAATTATTGGATACAATAGACATAAATAAAAAGTATCTTGCCAAATTGCTCTAGCATTTCTAAATGCTTACTTTCAATTTATTTTTTCTTTTTCTGTTTCCTTTTTTTTTCTTTTGAGACAGAGTCTCACTATGTCGCCCTTGGTAGAGTGCCGTGGCGTCACAGCTCACAGACTCTTGGCCTAAAGGGATTCTCTTGCCTCAGCCTCCCAAGTAGCTGGGACAATAAGCACCCACCACAATGCCTGGCTATTTTTTGGTTGCAGTTGTTGTTATTTATCAGGCCTGGGCTGGGCTTGAACCTGCCAGCCTGGGTGTATGTGGCTGGCGCCCTACTCACTGAGCTATGGGTACTGAGCCTCACTTTCAATTTCTTGTTCTTTTTCTTTTCTTTCTTTCTTTTTATTTATTTATTTATTTTTGAGACAGAGTCTCAGTCTGTTGCCAAGGCTAGAGTGCCCTGATGTCCACCTAGCTCACAGGAACCTCAAACTCCTAGGCTCAAGTGATCCTCCTGCCTCAGCCTCTCAAGTGGCTGGGACTACAGGCACCTGCCACATTACCTGGCTAGTTTTTCTATTTTTAGTAGAGATGGAAGTCTTGCTCTCACTCCAGCTGGTCTTGAACTCCTACTTCAATCCTCCTGCCTTGGCCTCCCAGAGTGCTAGGATTACAGCTACTGCTCCCAGCCTATCACTCCCAGTTTCTTATCCCAGGGCAATAACAACCAGGGGGCAGATGGTAGCCAGTCTGTGCACCACACTTTGAGCACCAGGGGTTTCAAGCATGTATTTTAGGGTTAGTCAGACCTGGGTTCAAATTCTGTCTCTGCTACCTACTTGCTGCATACCTAGCACCTAACCTCTCTGAGCCTCACTTTCCTCATCTGCAAAATACAGCAAATAACAGCACATTGTGCAGAAAAGTAGGCCATCTTGCATGTAAGGCATTGGGCACGGAGCTTGGCACAGATCCCTCCTAACTCGCGGTTTGGCTCTGCCAGGCATAGTGGGTGGTCTGGGTTAGAGGAGTTGGTTGGATGTAGCCTCTGTCCCCAGGAATGAACTTGACAAACTTGACTAGAAATAGAGCTAGTGATCCCTGGTGCAGGGTCTGTTGTATAGAGGCCTCAGGGAGGGAAATGTTGGTTGAAGTTGGTTGTTCTGAGCTGCAGAGGTAGAATGTGAGCTCAATCTCAAAGCAAGGGCTGTGACTCAGTAGGACAGGAACAGGGAGAGTAATCTTTTGTAGGGTAGCAATCAACTCAGAGCAGGAAATGGGAAAGGATAGGGCAGTTTGAGGCCAAGACTAGAGAAGCAATTTGGGGTCTAACCAGAAGCTCAAGGGCTGCAGAGGGGTTGAATTATAATGGGATCAGGACAGACAGCCAGGAAGGCTGCCCAGCCTTGAAGAGGAAGATCACCCAGGCAAGGCAGAAAGTGTATTAGCTGAGGGAGGGCCAGGGGCCAGGACACCATCAAGGTGGTCCTAGGGGCATTCCCATGGGCACCAGGTACTATTGCTGAGGTTGAGTAGACAGGACAACTCAGGTGTGGGTCCAGAGGCTTAGGGGGCTGACACTGTGCAGCAGAGCCTGGTACATTGGAGGCTGTGTGTGGCCTCAAACCACAGCCCCTCGAGAGCCTGCTGGCTACCATTCACCCTGTATCCCAGCTGTCCCCAAGGCTCCCTGACAGCAGAAAAAATTCATAGCCATTGATTTTGTAATTAACAGTTTATCAATGCCATCGATACAGACCTGCTGATGGATTGCAAAGAAATTAATCTTGCAATGTTATTTTATTTCATTTTTGGTCGAAGACAGCTGCCAATTCTGGCCTCCTTGGGGAGGGTGGGGGAGGGTGAGAAGGTGGAGAGAGGGAGCTGGCAGCCAGGGCCCAGTCTTGTGGGGCCCAGCCACAGTTTGGGTGCCTGCTCTAGGTGGCCGAGCGGGTAGGATGGAGCCATGCTTCATCTCCCAACTGGCAATGAAGGAATCCTCACTGCCTTGATATCAAGGAGCAGAAAAATGTGGAGGAGACTTGAGTATGGGGCAGGAAGGCAGTGCCACCCTCCTGAGTCCCCACAATAATGGTAATAACAGTTGCTATTTACCAGGTGCTAAAGTGCCTGGCAATTCACCTGACCCTTACTGCTACCCTGTGAATATACACTCCTATTTTACAGTCGAGTCAGTCCCAGCTGTAACTCAGCTGTCAGCACATGCCCCCCTGCCCTGCTGTGTTTATTAGGTAAATTTCATTTGAATCCCCCAATCGTGGTCTAAATTCAAAACCTTCCTCAAGATTTTAGAAAACTCTCAACAGCTCCCTCCATCACGAGCCTCATGCTGCCACCACAGGGCTACCAGACACTGAGCTCAGTCCCTTTTTAACTGCATCTATATTCTGTGTTTTGTACCAGAATTTTGTTAACTTTGGTGATTGCACAGAGACCTGAGGAGCTGGGGCCTAGTAGCAGTGATAGCAACAGTAGTGATGAAGGTGGTAGTGGTGGGGGGGTGACACCACTTCCCAGGCACGCACTTGTGACAATCATTGTTCTAAACTCTTGACCTGTAAGAGCTCCTTTAACCTACCCTTGAGGTAGGCATGGCCATTTCACCATTTCACAAATGAGGAACATGAAGCCCAGAGAAGTTTAGTAACTTACCTAAAGACACACAGCTAGCTAGTGGAGGGCACAGGATTACAACTCCACCAGTCCAGTTCCAGAGTCCACTTGGCATTTCCAGGGCACTCAGCAGGGCTTCCCAGGTTGAAGCTTTCCGGGGTCTCTCCTCTCACCTCTTGGTGCCTCTGAAGAAATGTTCTGCATAGATGTGGCCTCCTCCCTGAACCTCTGGGACCTCGGACTGGCAGCTTAACCTCTTTGAGCCTTGGCTCACCTCGACTTGCCTGCCTGCCTCTCAGGCCCCTGAGCCTGGCGCTCCCCAGCCAGGCCACTCATGCTCGTCCTTGTGCCCGCAGATTCCATGTACATTGAGGACTTGGAAGCCGTCCAGAAGCTGCAGGACCTGCTACACGAGGCGCTGCAGGACTACGAGCTGAGCCAGCGCCACGAGGAGCCGCGGAGGACGGGCAAGCTGCTACTGACGCTGCCCCTGCTGCGGCAGACGGCGGCCAAGGCCGTGCAGCACTTCTACAGTGTGAAACTGCAGGGAAAGGTGCCCATGCACAAACTCTTCCTGGAGATGCTGGAGGCCAAGGTCTGATGGCTCCGCACAAGGACAGATGCCTGTCCACGGACAAATGGACAGACCCAGTCAGAGACCTCCACAGCCACCAGCCTCGACCTTCCACCCCTGTCCCAGAGGAAGTGGGTCCCAGCGCCCTGGCTGTGTGCAGACTCTGGGGTGTGGTGGGGTGGGGGACAGGGATGGGAGGGCAGGGGTATGGGGCTCATCTGTAACCAGCTTTTTCTTTGGTATGTTTTTTCCTCTTTATGGGCAGTGCTGAGGCCTGGGCCAGGGCTGACGCCCCTTGAGACTAGAGACCACTGCAGTGAGTGCCCCTCCCTCACCAACGACCCAAGGCTGCATGTACATTTCCTGCTGTCCCCTAGCCATACCCAGGATCCTGCAGACTCAGGCTGGGTGCCACCTAAGGGGTTTTCCTTTCAGAAATGTCAGGTACTTAGGGGACAAAAGCATCGTTCCTCCAGAGGCCTGCCTGCTCTGAGGTCCTTCTGAGGTCCAGACGGCTCCTTTTCTCCATCCTTGCTCTAGGCTCTGCACACACTCAGCTCCCAGCCATCTGGGTAGCACCCACAGGAGGATAGTGGCTAGAGCCCACCTGCCTGTGCCCACCTGTCCTCTTCTCTTCTTCCCAGTAGCCCCCTGTTCCAGCCTTCCTGACCCTACCTCAGAGCTCACACGCTCAGTGGGGGCAGCCCGCCACAGTGACTCCAGGTCTTGCAGACAGGAACACGCTGTCACAGAGAAGGGCAGGGTTCAGAGCAGACTCCCCAGAGCCCTCCCCTGCTCCCTGCCTTCCCCTTCTCCTGGGGCACAGGTCCAGACCAGGTGGGCCTGCAGGAAGTTCAGGCCCCATGGAGGACACCTGGGGGCTCTGAATCTGGTCTGGCCATCCTGGGAGGACCAGGGTAGGATGGGGAGGGGCCCAAACCAATCTCTGCCAAGCATAGAAAGGCCCAGCAGCTGAGATGCTGCATACGTGGGTAGTGGGGCCCTGAAGGGAGGGAGCTCAGTGGGGGTGGGGGAGGGCTATCAGCCTGCCTGATCCCCTATGCCCCTGCACTCAGCAGCCCACCGCGGGGCTGGCACACCAGTACCATGGGAAGAGTTGCCTCCTGCCACCCTTAGACCAGGAGGTTTGGTGTAGCTCCCCTGGGCACACTGAGCAGGCCCAGCTCTCTGGCAGGACCCCTGCAGTCTTCCCAGCTTCTGTATAGGGTGAGCAACCATCCAAGCTTGCCCAGAACTTTCCTGGTTTTAACTCTGAAAGTTCTGTGTCCCGGGAAACCCCTCAGACCTGAGAGAACAGGGATAGTGGGTCACCCCATTTCTGTGGCTAGCCATGAAAATCACCTTTAACCCACTGGAGGGGGAGCTCAGAACTGTGAGGGCAGCTCATCTGTGCTCATGGCTTGGGTGAGGGCAGCTTAGAGAGTCCCCCATGGATGGAGGGACATCAAGATGTGATGGAAGGTGCCTTTTCCAATGGGCTGCCTTCTCAGGCAGGGGTCAGAGTAAGCCCCTCTGGGATGTCCTTGTCCATCCCTTCTAACCAAGCCTACCCCACCAGTAGCAGCCAGACCTTGCCTATCACCAGGATACCTGGAGGCCAGGTGCCCATCCTGCAGCTTTCTCACTGAAGCAGCTGCCCTGGCCCTGCCCCCCTGGTTCTGTGCCCCCAGTGCTGGGCCTGAGCATCTCTGCTGGTCTTTGCTGAGGTCATCCCAAAGGAGGGCTGGCTAAGATCCAGAAATTGCAGGGCAGCTCTCTGAGATGTCCCCACATAGAAAATATCAAAGGTTCCAAGAGACCCATGACACGTGCCCTCCTCCTAAGGTCTAAGTCACTTGATGGGCCAGCACTTGAGTTGTGACCCAGGGTACTTTGCCCCCCAGGCCTCCATATGGCACCCCTCATCCCTAATCTAGGTGGCCACACATACTCAAGGCAAAGGCACCTCCCTGACATCAGGCAACTTGGGTTAAAAACCAAGGCTAGCACAGCCATGCCCCATGGTCTGAACTGGAGAAAGCTCCTGGTGAGGGCCCGAGGGCATGCCCCGTGAAGCTCCCCAGTCTCTCACCTTGTGGGTGCCAGAGGAGGTGTGACAGAGGGTGGCCACTCCCCACCAGGTGCCCTGCCCTCTGCATTCCCACTTTCCCACTCAGGTACGAGGACCCAGGCTGTCTACCCTGCCTGCAGCGCCCGTGCACAGCTGGCATTTACTTTCCATCTTTCCCAGGGAAAGTGTCTCTGCTCACCATGTGTCACCTGGTTGGAGTGGGTGGGTGCTCTGCACACGGGGCAGCTTTGCCTCCCTGGATCTAGTGTTTTTGTGAGTTTCCCCACGTTAGAGCCCCTCTAGCAGGGAGAGAGGGGCCCCTTGAGGTGGTGGCTGCTTTTACACTTGACACTCCCCATGGCACCAGGAAATGTATCAGTGACAATGGAACTCCTGATGGGTTTGATGGACCCATTGGACATTCAGGAAAGTTCAGGGGTCAGCTCCTTAGTTGGAAGGCTAGACAGATGTGGACCCTCTCTGCGGAGGGAGGGGGCTGACAATAGAGTTTAGAAGACCCTCCCCTGCCACAGAACTCAAGGTACCCCCAAAGCTGGAAGAACTGTAAAGAGGAAGCCGCCCTTGTCAGTTGTACTCTCATGATCCAGGTCATTTGAAATGAACCACGAAATAAACAAAAATCCAACCATGGAGAAGGTGGTATTGGCTGGGTTTTGTTTGGTCCCCTTGCCCCCATCCTTTCTAAAGGTTCCAGACTGACTTTCTCATCTGTGGACCCAGTTTTTGCACACAGGGAAATTCCCCAGGCCACAACATAAGAACCACATAAGAGGCTTTCAGACCAGAACAAGGTTGGGAGGCTGTGGCAAGGCCATAGAGGAGCCAGACCTGCAACCCACCTGTGTTGGGGAGGCCCTTTCCCTAAGGACTCTCCCCTCCCCCTATGCAGATAGAAGTGGCAGGGAGGGTAACAAGCCTGTGATGAGAAGACTGAAGGTGGGATGAAAATGTGTCAAATGGTCTATGAAGCTAGTATATGATGCCCCATGATCATATCAATGTACACAGCTATGATTTAATTAAAAAAAAAAAAAAAAAAGAGAAGACTGAAGGGTCCAGAGCCTATGCCCCAAAACAGCACCAAAGAAAAGCACTATGTGGAAAGATTGTTTTATTTTCTAATAATATGGCTGGAATGGCTTCTGAAGATGTATATATTTTTTAAAATTGGCAGTCTCTCATTGTAGCATCACCCACCTGTACGTATTTGCACCTCTGTGTATGTTCTCCCAAAGATTCCCTTGTAAATCAAATGCCCTAGGAGTTTTCCTTCCTGGCCCCACATATCTGGAATCTAATAAATAAGGAAAGGCCTGTTGAGTTTCTTCACACATTATCTTTCTAGGCTTGCTGTCCCCTGGACAGCACTGCCCTCAGGTCTCAGGCCCTTGCTAGGCGAGGCCTTTGGGAGAGCCACCTCAGCCTCTGTGTCCTCTGGGGAGTCATGTGGACATTTTGAAAGTGTGCTCGGCAGCAAAACTTAGAAATGCAACTTGAGAGGTGTGATGTAGGTCTGGGAGACCCCTACTTCTTAATCGTGAGGCAATGTATTATTTTCATGAATGCCAGAGGTATATCAGGTACATGTGAACCAAGAACAAGTCATTGCCTTAGGATTTTGTAATCCATCTATGTATGCACATACAAAACACGGACAGCGCAGCCATGCACGTGTTGTTCCGGGACACACCCAGAGGGGAGGACCTGAAAGAGATCAAAGAGGACGATATCTAGATGCCTTTTGTTGCGAGTAAGATACACTTCAGCTTATAAGCTTACTGGATTTATTGCCTGGATATATGTGAAGTCCAGAAGAGGGGCAGGGATCAGGCAGGGTTTGATCCAGAGTTTCACAAAGTAAATAGGGTTATGGCTCAACACTTCTGATCCTCTCAGTTCTCCCTTCTTCTGTCTGCTTGGTCCATCTTCAAGGTCTTCTCTTTCATGGTGGCAAGAAAGCTTCCAGGTGTTTTATTTCACGCCCTGGGGGAGAGAGAGAAAATCCCTTCCTTTGCAACCATGGAAAATGTCCAAGCCTCATTCTCAACTCCAATGGGTACCTATCCCTGAATGAATCTCTGTAACTACTACGGCTACCCGGTGGGAAAGAAGTGGCCTGAAGTCTAGGGGGCAACCAGCAAACCATGACACCCACAGAACCCATATATGGACAGGTCAGGATCTAGTCAACTTGCAGTGAGTTGTTTTGTTAAGTCTCCTGGAGGCCCCGGCAGATTTGAGCCATGTGGCAATCGCTTTATACAACACCTAGCTGGTCACAGGCATGATATGCATCATGTGTTTGTGGGAACGAAAGTACTCAGTCTGTGGATTATTTTTCGGTAATTACTCAGTGCACCTACACTGCCCTGATGCATGCATACTGGTGCGCGCACACACGTACACACGAGCTGGTGTTCATGCTACTACCTAAGAAGACAATGATTAGGAAACAGTTACTGTAACATCAATCAAAACAGAAATAGTTATTGGATTGTCTGTATTTTAGGATTTTCTGTGCTACTTCTCCTATTTGTATATATAATTGTGATCAGATCAACTAATGGCTCATATTTTCAAAGATTTAACTCTCATCTGTATCTCTATCTCCACTCATTCTCTAAATGTTGTCCTTCATTAGTAAAAGAAGTGAAGCTTCAGAGAAGGAGGAAAACTCAATCATTGGTCATTCATTCGTGAATTTATTCAACAAATATTGACTGAGGGTCTACTCTGTTCCAAGCACTGTTCTGGGCATGGAGAATCTATCAGTGAAAGGAACAAGCAAAAACTACCTTCACAAAGCACAATCTGTTGGGAGGAAAAGAGAGACAATAAGCAAAAAAAAAAATAATAATAATAACCAAATTATATGGTTTGTTAGAATGTGGTAATTTCCATAAGGGAATAAATCTAAATTTGAGGTTTTAGGAATGGGGAGATACAATTTTAAAAGGAGCATTCATGGCAGCCTCAACGAGGATGTTACATTGAACAATAAGTTGAATGGCCAGGCGAGGTGGTTCACATCCGTAATCCTGGCACTCTGGGAGGCTGAGGTGGGTGGATTGCTCGAGTTTGAGACCAGCCTGAATAAGAGTGAGACCTTGTCTCTACTAAAAATAGAAAATACAAGCCAGGCATGGTGGCACACGCCTGTAGTCCCAGCTACTTGAGGGGTTGAGGCAAGAGGATCACTTGAGGTTGCTGTGAGCTATGCTGATGTCATGGCATTCTACCCAAGGTGACAGAGTGAGACTTGGTCTCAAAAAAAAACAAAAAAAAAAACAAAAACAAAAAAACAACCCAACCACCAGTAAGTTGAAGAAAGTGAGGGTTGTGTGGATGTCTGGAGGACAAGCTCTCCAAGCAGGAGAGCATCAGTGCAAAGGCCCTGAGGTAGGAGTATGCTTGAACTCTTCAGGACACATGAAGGAAAACAAGTGTGGCTGAAGCAGAATGGGTCAGAAAGAGGGCATGGGGACATGGTGCCACAGAAATGTGACTTCCATTCTAAAAGAGTAAAAGAGGAGCCAGTGGAACTTTTGAATGCAGGGTGACCCGATGACAGAGTTCAACAGGAACCTTTGGCTGCTGTGTTGATAGCAGGCATCAGGAAGCCAGAGTGGAAGCAGCGAGACCAATTAGGAGACCACTGGCAAGGTGACTAAGACTTGGAGCAGGGTGGTTCCAGAGCATGTGTTGGGTGCTCGGGTCCTACATCTGCCTGTAAAGCCATCAGGAGTTGCCAATAGGTTGGAGCGGATTATAAGAAAGGAGACGTAAGTGGTCCAGCAACTGGAAGAGGAGGGTTGTCAGCCACTGAGATGGGAAAGACTCAGGGAGGGCAAGTTTGGGGACAGATGCAAGAACCAGCCATGCTAAGTTTGAGTTCGTGGTTGTTCTGGGTTTTGTTGGGCTGTTGCAAGTCCAAGAAGGCTGCAGGGTCAAGCTCCGGAGGGACAGGGACTGAGCTTCCCCCATAACAGCCACGGCACTGGCAGTCGTCACCTGCTGGGAATGCTTCCTCACACCCAGCCAACACCTCCGTTGTTCTCTACCCAGGTAATAAGATTCAATTCATCTGGTGAACACAGATTCACGAAGCAGAAGGGCAATCACCTTTTATGTCATAATTTGACAGCTGAGAGAAATAAGCCAAAGAGATCTTCTGGGGGAAAAGATCTTCCTTCCCTTGAAGGAAGAACCGAAGCTATTACCTTGCCTCTGATTCTCCAGAGCAGTGTGGGGGCTGGGAAGCTCGCTGAACTGGGCAGCACTCAACAGCGTGACTGAATTTAGACCAGCGGTTCTCAACCTGTGGGTCGTGACCCACAGGAACTGTATTAAAGGGTTGCAGCATTAGGAAGGTTGAGAACCACTGATTTAAACCACTAACTAACAAATGGAGGTGATTTTGTCCCCCAGGGGACATTTGCCAATGTCTGGAGACATCTTTTGTTGTCATACCAAGAGAAACTGCAGGCATCTAGTGGGTAAAGGCCAAGGATATGGCTAACATCCCACAGTGCACAGCACGACCCCTCGCTGCAAGGATTCCCTGACCCTAAAGTTCAATAGTGCAAGGCACTACTGTGGCTTCAGTTCTGACAGACCTTCTGGCAGACCTAAGTGGTCCCTGTCAACGTTTGCGAAGGACAAAGGTGACCCCACATCCCGCTCTTCCTGGCCCGAGTGACTGTCATCCCGGACCGTCCCAGCATTTCTCCTCCATCTGTGTGTTTTCTCTCACTCCTTCTCCCCCAGCCTGGGATGAGGAGGGGCTCCTGGGGTTTGGTCATTCAAAGCCCAGTGTCTGAGGGTCAGACTCCAGCCTCTTCCTGCAGAATGGTGGGGAGAAGGGGAGGAGGAATCTTTTGAGACCCTTTTCCTACTTACTTTTTCCAGGAATTGGTCTTACTTTTGCAGACATTCCTTCCTCATCAGCCCAAATGCCCAGTCCACTGTGCAAAGATCCCATTGGCAGCTGTCACAAACCAGACACCACAAGGCACTGAGGCTGACTCCTGGTAGCGAGGAGTCTCTTCCACTTCTCCTATGGAGCAGAGGGAAAAACCAGAACTTCCTGTTCCCCTGTTCTCTCACAGGCAGAGACAACAACCTTGGAGCAAGAGTAAGGCAGGGGTGGGCATAAGGAGTGGACAGCCAAGCACCTGGGCTGGCGCAGGAAGATTTGAGAAAGACCCACTCATTGCATGGACTATACCTCCTCTCAGGCCCCATTCTCAAGACCCCTATGTAAATGCACATCTCAGATAAACCTCCAATGCCATGTTCAATGCTCAGCCAGTCATCTTTAAAGAAACAACAGCCCAACAAAACCCAGAACAACCACAAATGGCCCACGCTTCCCTCCCCTGCTCACTCCCCTCCCTGATCCAGATCTGCTTGGCCTGCTGGCATCTTCCTATCTTCCTGCACAGCTGATCCACTGAGCAAAATCTCTTCTTAGGCAGAGAATGTGGGGTGGAGGCAGGGGAGGAAGTTTGGAAACCTCACCACCTGGGTATTTATCTTGCTCAGTTGCAAATTTACTTCACGCTGAAAGAACAGGAACTTCCCAAATCAAAGACAGCTGCCCCTGAGCTGCCCTGAGCCCTGCTGCGCACAGTGTCCTTCCATAGAACCAGGACATGCCCCTCTAAGGACCCATTCCAGGCCCAAAGACTGTAGCGGTTATTTTAAGGCTTGTTTCAGCATGTACCCAAAAGAGCAAATCCTCTCCTTCCCGGGGGCGTACTCTCTCCCCTCCGGGGCTCCTGATTTTCCCTGATGGATTCCAGTCACTTTGGCCCATTCTTTTTCTCATTCATTCAACATCAGGCACGGGGCTGGATTCTGGGGGCACAGTGGGAGCTCAAAGTTTAGCAGAGAAGACAGACACTGAACTAGTGGCTTAGAGTCTGTCTTATACAGGAGATGTTCAGCGACATATGGCAGTTAAACAGGGGAACTGGCCTGGCCTTTACTGGTGATAATGATGGAAGACAGTTTCCCAAGGACGTCACCCCTGGGGCAGCAGGGTGAGGTCAATCCTAAAGGAATGAAGTAGCCACCTACGGTGAGGGAAGAGTGTTTCAGGAAGAGAAAGGAGCTGCCAGAAAGAGAGAGAGGCTGCTTCAGGCTTGCTCAAGGAACCGGAAGAAGACCACTTGACAGGTTGATTGTTGGCAGCAGGGGAGGAAGAAAAGAGAAGGCTGGAGGTTGGAGGGGCCAGATCGTGCAGGGCTTTGTCGGTCTTATTGAGAATGCTGCTAACCATGGGAAGAGCAGGGGGAAGCTCTGCAGGGTTTAAAGCAGGGGAGCAACATGTTCAGATCTGTCTCTCCTACCTGGAGACGGTGGGTGAAGCTTTCTGTTGTCCATGGACTGCCGGCGGGGATGAAGTGAGAGCTTCAGCTCCAAACTGGCCTAGGCATAGAAGTCTGCCTGCCACTTGCTGGCTGTGGCCGCAGGCCAGGCACCTCCCTGCCCAACCCACACAGGGAAGCTGATGATACTGCGGGAAGACGCTGATGGGTAACTTTAGTGGGCTACTGCCTGTATCCCAGGCACCCTGCACGTGCTCCCGCTCACTCTGCAGTGAGTGTTTGATGTAAATGCCACTGCCCTCCTGTTGTGAGACTATAGCTCGGAAAGATGAATCAGCTTGCTGAGAGTTACAGGGGTCAGATTGGAATCCAGATCTGTCTGAGTTCCATTCATGTCTCTTCTCATCGCCCCCACACAGTATTTCAGATCAGTCATCTAAAAGTCGGGTGCGGTCAGCAAGTGTCCATTCCTCTCCCCTCCCCTGCCCTCTACCATCAGGTGCCGCATGGCCTCTTGGGAGCCTCCTCCAGCCACAGACGTCTGCTCCCACCCCTGTCAGGGACAGCTTGTCACCCACCCAGGTCAGCTCACTGACATTTCCATCGGGGCAGGAAGGGAGAGAGGGGACACGCACATGGATTTGTTGGAGGTTTTGTCTGTGCCATGCAGCTCCTGTGCACTGTGACAGGGAGCCACGAGAGGCATTGCTGTGCCATTTGCTGGTTAAGTGACTTTATGAAAAGTCACGACCTGTGTGACTGAGCCTCAGCTTGGCTTCAGACCACATTACAGGGGATAAAATTCCAAGAACTTCTCTTTCTTTCTTCTTTCTTTCTTTCTTTCTTTCTTTCTTTCTTTCTTTCTTTCTTTCTTTCTTTCTTTCTTTCTTTCCTTCTTTCCTTCCTTCCTTCCTTCCTTTTCGTCCTTCCCTCACTCCCTCCCTCCCTCCATCCTTCCCTCCCTCCCTCCCGTCCTTCTCTCCCTCCCTCCCTCCCTCCCTCCCACCCTTCCTTCCTTCCTTCCTTCCTTTCTTTTCGTCCCTCCCTCCCTCCCTCCCTTCCTAATTCAGCCTAACCTTACAGACTAATATTATGGTGACATTTTTATCACCATCCTAAGGCCCTTGGAAGCAAGGCTTAGAATCATTAAGAGAAAAAAGTCTCAACTGTTTGGTATTAGAAGTCAGAGCTTAGACTGAAGAAGAAATTCCATACTCCCAGACAAAACACTGAAGGATCTGAGGACATAGCCCTTGGTGTGCACTGTGGGACGTGGAGGTGGGCAGGGATGTCGGTAGCAGGTATTCTGTGTCCCTCAAGCCATGTCTCACAGGCGGCTGGTCCTGGCTAAGGTCATTTCCCAGTCCTAGTCACAGGTGTCCTGCAGGATGGGAGATGCGGAGGAGTGCAGTGTCAGGTGCAGTGGAGCACCTGGTGATCCTTGCTTGGCCCTGGCCAGGGACCTGTGTCCTTTTCCACCCTTTGTCCTGTTCAATCCCCCAATCCACACTGAGGTCAATGGGGCGTGGGGTGGGGACAGGAGACCAGTAGAGGAGACAGACTAGAACAGATGCGGAAAGTACTGTCTAAGACACGTGGACTCAGAGGAACCATTCCTGGAAGGAGACAAAGCTCCCCGGCTTCCTCTGGAAATTGCTTTGTTTAAAATGCAAAGTGTGGATGTGTTTAGATGACATCTCAGCATCCATCACCCTATGCAAATGCTGACCCTGGGGAAAAGCAGCCCCTGTAAGTCACTCGATCCCCTAATCGAGTGTGTGTGGGTGATGACAGGCCCAGGGAGCACACAGGGGCAGGCAACAGCTCACCACTGCCAGAGACTTGAGGGGGGTGGGGGCTGAGCCGGCCCAGGGAAGCAGAACCCCACAGGGAGAGCCTTGGGTGCCTGATTCTGCTTCCTCTCTTTATCTTTTGCAGGGTTACTCCAGCCTCACCCCTCACCCCCCCAACCCTCGGTAAATTGCCTACACTCCCACCTCCTCTCAGCCTTTGATTACTTGAAAACCTCAACTGACAAAGTCATGACCACCCCAGTATGGAGCTCTGGAGCGAAGACTGTCAGAGAAGTCTCATGGTGGAAATGGCCAAGCCAATGCTCAGTCATTGCTGGGGCTTCCCAGGGAAGGTGTGGCCTCAACCTAAACTATGTGGTTGGTGGACCCCAGAGGTGGTACAGCTAGAGGCACCCAACTGACCACTCCTGCAGTGATGTGACAAATTCTTTCTTACAGGGAGATGACAGCAGCATAGCTCCTTGCTGCCTCAGCCAGCATGCCTTCTCCCCTGGCTTAGCGATTCTCGCCAGGACTCTGGGTTCCCCGTAAGGCTGACTTTCCACGGAGACCTCCTGCAGTCCCCAGCCCTGGGGAAGACTGCTCAGCCTGGCTGGTTACCTCCACTATAAACACGTGTTCTTCAGTATTCATTCTGCACTCAACAAGCATTCCCTGATTTTCTGCTGTGTGTCTGGCTAGACACTGCAGATCCAGTCATAAACAAGACAGATGTGATCTATGGTCCCTGGGGCTTGCATACTAACTGGATGAAACAGGAAAAGGAAGAGGAAGAGGAAGAAGAGAGAAGCAAGCTAATAAAGTAATCGCAAATGTAAGTGCTAAAAAGGAATAAAGAAGGAGCTGAAATAGAAAATCATGGGAAGAGGGCGTAGGGAACCCACTTTACATGAAATTATTGGGGAAGACCATTCTGAGGAAGTGACATTTAAGCCAAGATCTGGAAGATGAGAAAATCCTAACCCTGCAAAGAGTGGGTGGCAGTACGTTCCAAATAGAGGAAACAGCATATACAAAGGCCCTGGGGTAAGGTTGAATCTCAGCAGGGTCTCAATGGTAGACAGCGCTTTGATTTCCTACTCCTTCAGTGGATATTCCAACTTTCAGAAATCTTAAGGCCCAAATCTGTCCCATCCCTCAGCAGATGATGTCACCTCCCAAGTCACAGATGATGTAGCCAACACAGCTACACAAAAATTTCCCTGCTGGTCACACACCTATTTTTGCCTTTCCTGTATTCTTAAATAAGATGTGTTCTGACTTCCCTCCGCGTCACCGCATCTTGGCCCTGCCTCACCAGGCCCCTTGGGGCTTTGTCTCCTAACCACTTCCCCTCCTGTGTGCCCTTAGCCTTGCCACGCCCCCTCACTCACCTTCAAACCCGTTCAAGTACAGCAGATCCTCTTCTTGCTCTGCCTTCATTTCTGTCTCTTTGTTCTCAGTCGCTTTTCCAAAAATATTTGTTTCCATTGGCTCCCTCCCCACTCACTCCTCACCCGTGTCTGTGTCTTCCGCAGTCCTCTACCCAACTGTGCTGGTCTTGCAAAGGCCCCCCCACGGTCACCATCCTTTCCAGACATGTGGCTCCTCCCCTGACTCTCTGGGTCTGCCTGTGTGCTGTCCTTCATGCCCTCTGCCTAGGACATCACAGCTATTCTCTTGCTGAAATACAAGCTCCTGAAGGCAGGAACTTGTCTTACTGTTTTTCCACCGAAAGCCTTAAGCACAGTACTTTGCCCAGAAGAACTGCTCAGCAAAGGTGTATGAGTGAAATTCAATTTCTTAAGCTTCTGGGAATCAATGTGGGAGAGTTTCTTCAGGGGTAAATATACGAGGACTCCCCTCAGTGGCAGGGGAATAGGCAGAAAAGGAGGATGAATCAAAGGTGGGGGTTGGGAGAGAGCGAGGAGGAAGGGGGGACAGGCGGAGGGCGCCAGCTCTTACAAGAGGATGATAAATGATAACAGCGCTGGGAACAAAACCAAACATCCTTCATAGTGTCAGAGCAATGAAGCCAGCACATTGCGAGTCACAGGCCCCAGACAGTGCCTTGCTTTTGGAAGAGGCACAGGCTCTCGGTCCCCTTCTGCTCTGAGTCAACAGCACAATTCATCTTCCTTGGGGTGTCTTCGGAAACTGTGGCTGGCTGGGTACCCTGGGGTTGGTGAGAGGGAGGAGTCAACCTGAGCCAGATGTCCTTCTCACGTCCCTTTCCTGTGGCATGACCCTTCCATGCCCGGGGTCAGCCAGATGGGTCTGTTCCCATTTGCGTTGAGGTGTTTTGTTTTGTTTTTCCTCACCCTCTTTCACCAAGCACTAAAATATCAGAGTAAAGATGCTCTAAGAAGATGCAAACAGAAACACACCTGCAGGGGGTGAGGAGAAGATCCCAGAGACTTGGCTGTTAACATATTTTCTTGCTTTGAACACAGAGTATGAAGTAGAAGGAGCCCTGCTCTGAGAGTCAGGGCATCTGCCTGGAGTAGGGACTCAGCTTTGCCACCAAGAGCCAGGGAACCCAGTGAGTCTCTGGGTCTGCATGTGGTTGGCTAAGGGACTCCAAGTTACCTTCCAGTTTTCTCTTCTGTTATTTCTTACCCAGCTTGGTAGTTGACATTTGTGGTTTCCTCAAGCCCAGCATCCCTTTTCTCTCTCTATGATAACAGCACACAATTTTCTATTCTCTTTCCACATGGTGGCAAAGAGGCTGCCAACCACACTGCCCTCCCCCCTGGGGGAGGGGCCAGGACCTGAGCTCTGCCAATTAGACTCAGACAGGCTCACACAAGGGCAGCCTCCTAAAAGACCAGTTCCAACTACCCAGCTGCCCAGGTTCCCACCCTACTTGAAGTCAAATTGTTCATTTCCTCTTTAGTTCAGTGAACTATCCAGCATTACTCTAGTAAGATCCTCTTTTCTCGAGCATCAATGTCTGGTGCTTGTCATCAATGACCTTGATGACGCATCAGAATCCTGAATCCAGAAAGTGTCTGTAGACAACACAGGAGGGTCATCAGTCAACCTGCCAGTTGCTTGGGAAAGATTTTAATAGAAAAACAGAGAACAATGTTGCGGATCTTCATTGTCCACTGCAGATGTTCAGCAAGCGGGGATGCCTTGGAGAATTCTGAGAACCTTGAGGTCCCCTGATGTGCGTGTTAAGCACATGGACAGTTCTTAGCATTTCACACCATGTGACTGCTTCTGTGCCTAGACACAGGTGGCACCCTGTAGCCTGATTGATGTGCCCATCTCAGCATGGGGCCAGGCAAGCCAGTAGTTCTCAGCCTCAGTAACTGCCCTTGATCCAACACTCTTTGTCCAACAGCACTTAAGAGGTCTATAAGGAGGTAGCCGTTGGGTATCCTTCATGGACTCACAAAGCAGGCCTTGCCCATAAGGAGCCCTCATCAAGTGGATCATTGAATGCCTGAAGCCTTGGGCAGCCGGGAAAAAAGAGCTTGAGGAAGACAAGCGGTCAGGGACTTTATTTGAGCTAAAAGGATTGGGTATAAAAATGATGAAGGGCAGTCTCCTGACCACCCTGGGAGCAAACCTGAAAAGGAACATAGTTTTGGACTTATCTAGGCTTATTTAATGTTTTTCAAAGTGTGGGTGCTAAATATTTTTTGGTGCCACTTGGACATTTTAACATTTCATTGTGCCCCTTATTTTGTTTTCATATGCATTAAAAAATATCAGTACCATATTCAAATGTATGCTCTCATCTTAGAAAGATGCTGAAGATGCCATCTTAGAAAGAGGCTGAAGTAGGCACATTTGGCTAAAAATTGAATTAGTTTAAATACAGATACAGGCAGGACATGGATTTGGTGAACTTTGCAAATGTAGGGCAGGAATAGATGAAGCTGTTGTACCCATTGCAGCCTGTAAGAAAAACTTGGACCCCACTTTAGGTATAAATCTGATGGTGTTTTATTACACCTGCGCAGGGGACAGCTACTTCAAGAACTAGGTGGCCCTGGAGAGAAGAGCAGGCTGCTTTTTATACCTTTTTTTGTTGCTATGTGGCAAGCAAGCAAAAAACAGAAGCAGAATGTAGTGGTTAGCTCGGGGTAGGGCAGGGGGTTACAGTGTGGCAGTTGGCATGGGGACAGCTTGGGAAACTCAGTTTGGTAGCTTGGGAAACTCAGCTTGAGTTTTGCCCAGGGAAGGGGGTGGAGACATGCGGGGACTAAGGTTGAGACAGACTTGGGTCTTTTGGAGTCACTCGTATAAGAGAAGCCTGGAGGTCCTCCCGCTAGGCTCCCCCAGCCGCCTGTCCTTCCTCAGCATGAGTGAGGACCTAGCTTGAGACTGTGAGCTCATCCAGGCCCCAGCTGGGCTTTGCTCATGCTGAATCCTCTGTGTCCAGTACAGAGCCAACAGATAGGAAGTACTGACATATTGAGTGATAGCTTTATGCCCTGTATTTATAAGAAAATAATTAAAGCAGTAAACGTGGAGCTGACTTACACAGAAGCAAAGCATGACACAAGTTCAGGCCTGTCTTTTACAACGTGCCCATCCTGTGCAACTGGCCAGCCTGTCCTGTTCCCCTTGACAGGTAGTTTAATATCACCACCCCCTCTGCCTCCTGACATGCATCCCATCACCACTGCCTGAGCCAAGCCACCAGTACTGTCTGCCACCATCTCCTCCTTGTCTCCTGATTTGCCCCCACCAAAGTGATTTTTTTTCATGTGATAGCCAATGAGTGTCTTCCAAAAGAGGCTCAAGCCCCAGATGGTTTCCTGCTGCTCACAGAATGAAGCCTACAGTCTTCAGAATGGCAGAGAAGGCCTTTTGTGACCTGGCCTCTACTTACCTCTCCAGCAATCATCTCTTATCAGTTGCCTTCCACGTGTCTGCCACGTGTCTGCCATATTTTATTCTTTCTGAAAGTGTCTTGCCTCAGTGCCTTTGCATACGCCATTCTCTCCGATTGGCATGTCCTTCCCTTTCTTCTTTGCCTCATTCTTCCTCAATCCTCAGGATCCACTCAAGCATCACCTCCATCAGTAAGCTGGCCCAGACTTCTCAGACTGGGTCTTATGTTCCTACTGAATCATAGTTCTTAACAATGATGGGTCCCAATTATTTACTTGTTTACCTGCCATATGAATCCTTAAGTTCTTTAGGATCAGGGGCTATGGCTTGTTCATCTTTGCAAGCATCCCCAGAACCCAATCCCGTGACAGAATAGGCCCTTGGCAAATGTTTGACGATTGAACAGCTGATGGTCACAGGCTTACAAAAGTCCATGATAACCAGTCCTGAAGCCACAGAACCTCTTAACCTCATCAGTGTCATTCACCAAAATATTTCTAACATCTAACCTTCTGGGCACATCACATGGTAGAACTGCATTCCCTGGATCTCTTGTGAATGGGTGGGAACCCTGTGATCATTCTGGTCAATGAGTTATGAGTTGACATACCTAGTGTTTAAGCTAAAGCATTGAGTTACCAGAACTTTCTTTCCCTCTGCTTCACAACCTGCTCTAATCCAGGATGGTGGCTACAACATCACCTGGAACCCTGGAATGATAACACCAAGTGGAGCTTCCAGCTAACCTGTGATTAATATGTAGGATAAATGAGGAATAAGCCTGTGTTATAGTAAGCCTTTGACTTTTTCTTTTTTTGTGAGACAGAGCCTCAAGCTGTCCTCCTGGGTAGAGTGCCGTGGCATCACAGCTCACAGCAATCTCAAACTCCTGAGTTCAAGGGATTCTCCTGCCTCTGCCTCCCAAGTAGCTGGGACTACAGGCACCCGCCACAACACCCGGCTATTTTTTGGTTGCAGCCATCATTGTTGTTTGGCAGGCCCAGGCTGGATTCGAACCCGCCAGCTCAGGTGTATGTGGCTGGTGCTTTAGCCACTTGAGCCACAGGTGCTGAGCTTGACCTTTTTTTTTTTTTTTTAATCAGTATGATCTTTCTAGGCTATGCCAACTGTTATGCCCATCCAAGCCATAGGGCTCCAAGGACTTAATATAAATTTTATTTTCTGTTTCTTCCCTCTTTCTGGCCCGGTTCACTGCCCATGCTGACTCCAAACTGGCCAGTCTGCTCACCCAGAAGAAGAAAGGAAGGAGGGAGGGAGGGAGGAAGGAGGGAAGAAAAAAGGAAGGAATCACATCAGTAACCAGGAATCCAGTCAACACCCCTGAGGAAATATACTCAAGAACTATGAAGTCCATAGCAAGTTCACCAGCATGAAAGCAGACCAGCCCTCCCGCAGACAGCAAAGGACAGCGAAGAGGCTGGGTCATTTTCCTCTGTCTTCTATAGAGTCAGTTATTTGGGCCCCCTGAAATTCACAAGTTATTTACCCACTAACTCTAACCCCTCTTCCCTTTGCCCTATTTCTAATCCAGGTGTCCTGAGAGACCCCATATAGGTAGGTTTATATAGACCTAGTGAGGAGAGGTCATATCTCACACAATATCACACTCACGTCACCAATCTCCTTTCCACAACAAAGTTCTCTACCACTCACAGTTCACAAAATGTACCCTCTGCTGGTCCCACCTAAACTTTGCCAAGGGTTATCTGCCTGGTTTGACAGATACCCACTCCTATCAAACACACATGGCAGGGGTTATGGATGGATGCGTCTGTTTAGCCCCTGAGCCCTAGGATCTGATACAGGGTCCTTGTGTTTCCCTGCCCGGGGGAGGTACACCACTTAAAACTGTATTTTCCACGCCTTCTCTCACACCCATTACTCTTCATTAAGCCTAATTAGAATACCACTGAATAATCATATTATTCTAATGCACCATGTAATGATTAAGAATAATGGTGATTTCCATTTCTCTTTCCCTCTTTCTTTCACGTTTCTTTTCTTTCTTTTTTTTTTTCTTCACCTCTTTTTTCTTTCTCCCCTGCAGAAAAGCTACATATTTGCATCTTTAAGGTGTATTGCTTGATTTTATTTCTTCCATTGGGAACTGGGAAGACCATGGCTGGGCAATGACCATGACAGTCATACCATTCTGGCATTTTTGTCACTGAATTCCCAATGCCCATCCCAGAACATGACATCAATGTTGACCATGGGGAGAGGGGCACAGCAGAGAGGAGAGTACCTTTATGTGATGTCCACATGGAGGGGCACTCTTTTGGAAGTTTGCTCATTTAATTTTCAGAGCAACCTTGTACGGTAGATGATCTTATCACTATTATCCCCATTTTACAGATGCAGAAATTAAGGGTTTTTTCCTTGCTATATAAGTTAACATGAAAAAATCATTGTATTAGAAAATCATCACATACATGTAAAGGATGATACACATGATTAGGTTATCTGGGACCTCCTGCCCTCAAGAAGATGCTGGCAGCTTTCAAGGACCACAGCTCAACTCTCTCCATCTCTCTGTGAGCAATGATCGTGTTCTCTCTCCTCCCTCCACCTCACACCTCCTCCCCTCTCCCCTTTCTTCTTTTCCTGCCTCCTCAACTCATTAAGTGGCCCAACTTGGCTTGACTTCTCAGTTTCCGCACCCACCAACAATAACTCAGTTCCAGAGCCTCACCCCCTGTTCCAAAATCCTTAGAGAAATCTGGCTGTCTCAGCCTACCTTTTCCAAGTTTGGCCATTAAGTCATGGCCCACTAGCCCAGGCAACAGACTGGGATCAGGAGCCCATCATTGGCCCACTAGGGAAACAGGTAGGATGGGGACTAGGTCTTGTATTATGCAAGTCTATCCTTTCTAGGCACAGTATCCTTGGTAGGTACCACAAACCAGGTAGAATATACGGGGTAAACGGGAGCTCAGCTAACACTCTAAAGTTGTTGTCTAGGAATTGAGGGTACTGGAGAAAGAAAGGATTAGGGAATGGGAAAAGGGATGCTTGGGTGGTAAGGGCTAGGGAGGATCACAAGGCTCCACAATCTCTATGGCAGCTCTTGGGAGGCCCGCCCTCCAGACAGGCCATGTGCACTGACTTCTCTTGCCTGTTGTAAGCTAGCTGAGGGAGCTGTGTGCTTCTGGACATTCACCATCACAAGAGACAGACAGAAAGGAGGAAAGCTGAAGGGGTGGGTGTGGGAGGACAAAGCAGGAGAGAAGAGGGAGGAGACAGAACAAGGCTGCTCTTCCCAGAGCTCCTCCGTGACATCACACAGGTGTCACATGTGATTGTCTTCTTCCCCAAACTCTGATCGTGTGTTTGCTCAGACTTGCCAGGTTTACTGAATAGAAGTGGTAAACTCTAGGGTTCTGGAAGTTTGAAGCTCCTTGTCCTCAAATCGGTAGTAGCTTCTTATCTTCAAAATGTTGGTCCTGAATCCAGCCCTGAAACAGAAGAATCCTTGAAAATCCAAATAATCTAAGATTATTGGTGTGGAGGTAAGAGCAGGGACTCTGGAATCAGAAGGATTTGGGCAAATCTCTTTGTGCGTCAGTTTTCCCATATGTAAAATGGGAATTAGCATGCTTACCACATAAGACTGTGATAGTTCATAGAGAGTGCTTAGCACATGGTAAGCACTTGAGAACATATCAGTTGGAAAGAAACTCTGTTTTTATTACTGCAAAAATTTTATTTTATTTTTTTTTTTTGAGACAGAGTCTCACTATGTCACCCTGGGTACAGTGCCATGCCATCACAGCTCACAGCAACCTTAAACTCCTGGGCTTAAGCAATTATCTTGCCTCTGCCTTCCAAGTAGCTGGGTCTACAGGCACCTGCCACAACACCCAGCTGTTTCTTGGTTGCACTTGTCATTGTTGTTTAGCTGGTCTGGGCTGGATTCAAACCCACCAGCCTTGGTATATGTGGCTGGG
The DNA here is from genome assembly GCA_963574355.1 of Loris lydekkerianus. Classification (NCBI taxonomy): domain Eukaryota; kingdom Metazoa; phylum Chordata; class Mammalia; order Primates; family Lorisidae; genus Loris; species Loris lydekkerianus. The sequence continues at coordinate 72,136 of CAUYPK010046593.1, forward strand.
AACCACTGTGCTGTGGGCACCGAGCCTATAATTCAATTTCTTCAGAATTTGTAGGGCTATCCAAATTATTTCATATTGGATAAATCGTGGTATATTGTACTTTTTTGAGAAATGGACTTATTTCACCTAAGTAGTCAAATTTATGTGCTAGATTTGCTCCCTATATTCACTTCCTATACTTTTGAGGTCTGCAGCTTCTGTAGAGGTATCTCTTCTATAGTGGTTTCACTCCTGATATTGGTGATTAACATTTTCTCTCACTTTTTCTTTGCTAGTCTTACTAGAGGCTTATTGATGTTATTGATAATTTCCAAAGAAACAACTTCCTTTTTCATTGACTTAAATTTTTTTCCTGTTTACAATTTCACTGATTTCTGTTCTTCTCTTTACTATTTTCTTCTGCTTGCTTTGGGTTCATTTTGATTTTATTTTTGTAGAATCTTGAGGTGGGAACTTAGATTATTGATTTAAGACTTTTCCTTTTGTCTAAGGTAAGTATTTAAGGCTGTGAATTTCCCTCTCAACATGGCTTTAACTTGGTATGCTTAGTTTCATTTTCATTCATCTCAATCATTTTCCCTTGAAACTCTCCTCTTTGAGCTATTAGACTACATTATTTAGTCTCCAAGCATTCAGCGATTTTCCTGTTATTTCTGTTATTGATTTCTAATTTGATTTCATCTTATTCAGATAATACATTCTAAAAACTTTTTTAAATGTGTTAGGATTTATTTTATGTCTCGGGATAGCGTCTGTCTTGATATATGCTCCACAGACACTTGAAAAGAATGTGTATTTTACTTTGTGGGCTAGAGCATAAATGTTGATCATATTCTATTGATTTATGGTGTTGTTGAGTTCTTCTGTGCCCTTGCTAGTGTTCTGTTTAGTTGTTCTATCAATTGTTGAGAAATGTCTATTGAAGTTTTTTTTTTTTTTTTTTTTTTTTTTTGTATTCTGATCTTTTTATCCTTCAATTTACATGGCAAAACCTCCACTCAATGTGGTTCTAATCCTTGTGGCACCTATTTACCTCCAGGATGATACACTGCAAACAGGACAGTCTTTGCTTTTTTTGAAAGAGTCTCCCTGATTTTGTGCTGGAATAGTCATCCAAAGACAGGGCTGTTCAGCCCAGTGAGGGATGTGCTTTTCAGTCTAATATGAGGGAAAGTGGTAAGCAGCTATCTGGTCTTGCCCAACAAGGCCCTTCATGATAAATGGAAGAGAAAACAGAGGTTTGTAAGGTGCGTAGAGAACAGGGAAGTCGGGGACACCAAAGAGGGCTAACTATTATAGTTTGGCATAGGAAGGGCTCATATCTCCTACCTACCCAAAGCCCGCCACTGAGATGTTTTTATTGAACTGCATGTGTTATGGTTAACAAGTCCTCCCTGTGGCCCAAGCTGACCTTTTCCCACAGAGGTAAGTTAGGCCAAATGGTGGTTTGAGGGAGACAACCTTCCTGGTGGTTAAGAGGGAGCCAAATGTAAGAAGGCCTCCCACACCAAAGTGTAGGAGATGGTGTCAGGTGAGTCTGAGGAACCCACACTATTATGGAGCCTGCTGGAAGCCTGGTATGGTCTGGTTCTCCTCAGCTGTGGCTGCAGATTTCTCTTCGCTGGCCTCCTCTGAAGACAGAGTCCTCTTTTCAGCAATTAATCTTTTAACTCCTACCATCCACTGACTGACCTTAGTCACATGGTCAACCACGAGTGAGCGGTGGATGTCATCTGCTGCATCCTACTGGTGGCCTGAAAGCTCTTGCACCAGTAGAACCGTCCTCTTCTTTACAGGCATTGACAACGTCCCTCCAGCCCACTGTTGCTGCAGGAGTGCCAGGCATCGGTTGATGTCACCACATACCTGCTTCCTTGTGTGGCCACGGCAATCCTCCAATGCCTGTTCCAAAAGTCTCAGCATATCCTCCATCAGAGCTTCAGACTCAACTGGGAAACTTGTGGGCTCCACACCAGAGGCAGGACATCTCCCCACAGGTGGGGGCCTGGGAACCTTACTTGAAGGAGGTGGAGGCCCCATTGGCAGGGGGCCAGGAAAAGTCTCTCTGGGAGATCCATCCTGGGGAGCGGTGACCTTTTTGGTGAGCGGTGTGCGCTTGGGCCCACCAGCCTGGGTCTGCAGCCCATATGAAAACTGTGGCGGATGGTTCCAGCCGCGCTCCTTGTTGCCTGGCTTCATGTACAGCTCCGCCATCGCCCTCTATTGAAGTTTTTAATGGTAATTATGGATTTTCTTATTTCTCTTTTCAGTTTTTTCAGCTTTTCCTTTACATATTTTGCAGCTCTGTTCTATAATGCACACACATTTAGGACTGCCATGGCTTCTTGGTGGACTGTCACTTTTATCATCATGTATAATGTAATTCTCTGTTTCTGGTAATTTTCTTTGCTCTGAAATCTACTTTATAATCTGCTTTATCTGATTAATATAGACACTTCTGCTTTCTTCTGATTAGTAATTGTGAGGGATATCTTCTCCATCCTCTTACTTTCAATGTATCTTTAACAATATATATAGGATGAGTTTCTTTTAGGTAGCAAATGGCCATCGTTGTTTTATTTGTTTTTGAGATAGGCTTTTGTTCTGTTGCCCATGTTGGAGTGCGGTGGCACAGTCATAGTTCATTGTAGTCTTGAATTACTGGACTCAAATGATCCTCTTGCTCGGCTACCTGAGTAGCTAGGATTAGAGGTTTATGCCACCATGCTGGGCTAATTTTTTTTTATTTCTTATAGAGACAGGGTCTTATCAAGTTGCCCAAGCTGGTCTCAAACTCCTAGCTCCTTTGGGGGCAAAGTGCTGAGATTATAGGCATGAGGTGCTGCACCCAGCCCTTGGGTCATGTTTTGTATCCACTCATCCAGTATCTTTTAAATGGCACTTTAGACAATTTTCATTCAATGTAATTATTAATCTGTTAAGGCTTAAGTTTTTGTTTTCTATTTGTCCTCTTTGGGTTTTATTTCTCTGTTTTCTTTTTCCTGCCTTTCTCTGGGCTACTTGAACATCTTTTAAAAAAATTATTTGTCTATAACTTTTTATTGTCTATAACTTTTTTTTCAAAAGGTGAATTTTCAATTTTTTTTTTTAAGTTTTTAATTGTTAAATCATAGCTGTGTACATCAGTGCAATCAAGGGGTACAATGTGCTGGTTTCATATACAATCTGAAATACTCTCGTCAAACTGTTCAACGTAGCCTTCATGGCATTTTCTTAGTTATTGTATGTAGACATTTGTATTCTGCCTTTAGTAAGTTTCGCCTGTACCCATTCTAAGAGCACCATTTGTGTGGCCCCACCCATTGCCCTCCCACCACCATAACCTCCCCCCTCCCTTCCCCTTCCTTGGCCCTTTCCTCATAGTCTTGTCCTATAGTTGGGTTATAGCCTTCATCTGAAAGCTATAATTTAGCTTCATAGTAGGGCTGAGTACATTGGATACTTTTTCTTCCATTCCTGAGATAGTTTGCTAAGAAGAATATGTTCCAGCTCCATCCATGTAAACATGAAAGAGGTAAAGTCTCCATCTTTCTTTAAGGCTGCATAATATTCCATGGTATACATGTACCATAATTTGCTAGTCCATTCGTGGGTCAATGGGCACTTGGGCTTTTTCCATGACTTAGCAATTATGAATTGGGCTGCAATAAACATTCTGGTACAGATGCCTTTGTTATATTGTGATTTGGGGTCTTCTGGGTATAAACCTAGTGAAGGAATTATAGGATCGAATGGCAGGTCTATTTTTAGGTCTCTAAGTATTCTCCAAACATCCTTCCAGAAGGAATGTATTAGTGGGCATTCCCACCAGCAGTGTAGAATTGTGCCCTTTTCTCCACATCCACGCCAACATTTCTGGTTTTGAAATTTTGTTATGTGGGATACTCTTACTGGGGGTTAGGTGATATCTCAAAGTAGTTTTGATTTGCATTTCTCTGATGATTAAGGATGATGAGCTTTTTTTCATGTGTTTGTAGATCATGCATCTGTCTTCTTTAGAAAAGTTTCTTTTCATCATTTCTTTATAGGTGAAATCTTCTGCAGTAGCTACCTCATGATCCCTTGGAGGACAGGGGGTTGTTATATTGTGATTTCATGTTGCCATAATTTTTCTGTTTCTTCCTCTTCATGAGTGTTTTCTTCTTCCCTGCTTCCTTCCCCTAAAATTCTCTTTAAATTATCCTGTCTCTGTGATTAGGTGTTTAAGTGTTCTTTTGGTATAGGGTCAAAAGAAAAAGGTGAGTGAAGAGTGAGGAGGGAGAAAGAATGAAAAAGAGAAAAGACAAGAAAAATGGGAGAGGGTAAAATGAAAGGTTGACAAAAAGAGAAGAAGAACAGAAAGAGAGAAATGGGAGTAATAGTAGTGCTCATCATGGTGCTTTAACTTGCAACTCCTGGCCTCTGAGTGGGCTGGGATGGGTGGGTCCCTCAAGATAAGGAGCTCCTTACCAGCCTGAGCAAAAACAAAACTTCACCTCCATCAAATAGAAGGGGGGGGGGGAAATAAACCCAACTGTATGTCACAGTGAAGACAAAGCTAGAAGGACACTCTAGAACAAGGGATCAAGGTATTCTTAAGCCATGCCAATGCATTGGCCCTCTTGCACAGCCTTAGAGTGAGGCTCTTTTCTGTAAATTCAATACAGATTGACAACAAAACATCTCAGAAAAAAAGGAAAACTAATAATAATAAAATTATATAAAGAAAATCAAAAATAAAATTATGTAAGATGTAAAAAAAAGGGGGTATATCTTAGTTGTTATTTGTGAAATGCATATGAGAAAGATAAGAAAAGTAGAAAAATCTTCACAAAAAGAGAGAGAAAAAGAGAGAAATGGAAATGAAGGAAGGAATAAAAGGGGTAGAAAAACCATAGCAGAAATTGAGCCCTATTATTGAAGGAAGTAAAAATGGAAATAGAAATACAGCAAAATAAAAAATATATAATAAGAAAAAAAACCCTAAGGGGAAAAAAAATTCGAAAAAAAGAATAAAAAGTGCAGAACACCTAGCAAAAATGGAGCCATTACTATTAACAAAAGAAATAATGAAAATGTAAAACATAAAAACCAAACCAAAAAAATTCCTGAGGGATTAAAAAAAGGAAAAAAATACATATATGTTGCTTGGAAAACAGGTGATGTTCTGGGGTTAGGAGATGCTAATCACAACGCTATTACAGCTGTAAAAGATGGGGGTGGGATGCCACTGTTGCCAAGGTCACCTAGTCCCCTGTTCCTGATTTTTTTGCCCTCAATCCCTGCAGGGTTGGGAGCCTGAAGCTCAAGTCAGTCTATTTAGGAGATATACCTCAATCTTACCAATCGGTGCCCCTTGGCCACAAAGTGGCTTTCCCAGAAAAGCAGGTCTTGCTCAACTCTCCCCCAAGTAGTTGCCTAGCCACCCTGCATGCTAGAACCATCCTGGCATAAGGATGTTGTGGGCTGTATTTCCCAGGCAGCTCTTCCACATTGCAGCACTCTACCAGCAGCCAAACAATAACAACTTAGCTCTGCCTGGTGGCTCAAACTTGGCCACTGTGCTCTGTTTAAGATCATTCATTCACCCAAGCTCTTCCAAGGCAGCTCTGGCAAGTACACAGTACAAAATAGAACTGCTGGACTGGCCTTCTCTGTCTGAAACCCACTACAGAACTGGCAGGCCTCTGCTGACATACAATGACTTGCCTTCTGTGTTGGTTCTGCACTGGTCCCAATCTTTTCATTGGTTCCTGGAGTCTTCTGCTGCTTCTATACTCCCCAAATCAATGCTTTCAGGAAGGGCATCCCAGCCAGAGGTGGCTGGAATCCTTTTTCCCCAATCTCTCCACCAGTGGTTGCAAAGCAAATGTTTTTAGACAGCCACCTTGAGCCACCTCCTCCAATAATCCCAAGATTTCTTTTTAAAGACAAGTTCTCCCTATGTTGTCCAGGCTGGCCTTGAAATCCTGGGCTCAAGTGATTCCTACCTCAGCCTCCAAAGTAGCTGGACTAGCACGTATCACTTTATCTGTCTTGAAATTCACATTCTGAAAGAGGAGAAGCCAGTTATTTTATAAAGTGCTCCTCCACTTGAGTTTGTTTAACATTTCCTTCCATTTAGATTATCATGTATTTAATTAAATCTTAGCTGTGTACATTAATGCAATCATGGGGCACCATGCACTGGTTTTACATACAATTTGAAATATTTTCATCACACTGGTTAACATAGCCTTCCTTGCATTTTCTTAGTTATTGTGTTAAGACATTTATATTTTACATTTAGTAAGTTTCACATGTACCCTTGTAAAATGCACCATGGGTAGATAATCATGTATTTTTGCAAGAAATACCACAGAAGTGATACTATGTCTTCTTGGTGCTTCATAGCAGCATAATATTAGTCTATCTGTTCTATTAGAAGCAATGATAAGTTTGATCATTTGAAAACAATATAGTCCATTTTTTTTCCAGTAGCAAGTTACTATTTTTTGCCCTTTGAATTTAATCGGTAATTTGTGAAGAGCTATTTTGAGGTTATGTAATTACCCTATTTCCTCATCAAATTTTCACCACTAAGTTTCAATACTGACTGATGATTTTCCAACTCCATCATACTTTTTATATTTACTAGTTTGCCTATTACTGAAAGAAAGAGGCTTCCTTTCCTTCTCTGCCATTTATATACTTACGTATATATTTTAACATAGACACATAGATTATTTTACTTAACCATTAATATTATTTGATGTTCAAATTGTCCCAGTTTTATTCAGTGTGAGACTCTACAAGCTGATCAGTGTGGCACTTTGTTATGCCTTCATCATTCTTTGAGATCTTCTTTGCTGTCTGGCTTCATAAGATGTTCCAGACTTGTTTTATACTTTTCTTGATTCAGATTGGCATCTGCTTTTTCTCCAAAGAATCACAGTTCCTTTTAACGGTATTTAGCAGAAGGGACATGGGTACTGGGTATATTTGTTGTTATTGAGATATCAGAATATCTAGATTCTCTTAGCATATATAAGTAGGAAATATAAATATAAAGGACATATATAATACATGTAAATCTATTAAAAGCCTTGAGCTCACAGTGATAACTCTCATCTTCAGTACTACAGAGGACATTCTAGTCTTCCTTTTCCTTCCCATAATTATAGTTTTCCTCCCTTTTCCAACAGTAGGCAACTTGGCTTTTGGTATCTTCTATATATGTATATACATATATTTTCATTTGCTTATGGCTGAAATACACACAGAAAGTATTTTCTGGATTGCTAACTCCTGGCATCATGGAAAGCAAACTTATCAAGTAAACTTTAATACAATTGCAAATTCATCTGTAAACAGACACATAGTGAAAGGCAAAAATATAAAATGCATACTTAATGTGTTTTGATAAATGCATACACACTCATGTAACCATACACTAGTAAAATATACACATTTCCATAGCATCAGAAAGTTCCTGATACTCTTCCCAAGCAATCAATTCTTCAAAGGCATTTTTTTCATCGTTGATTGGTTTTGTCTGTTCTACAATTTCATATGTATCTTGAACATTGTGAAATGTTTTATGAATGTTTTGTTGTATACACTTTTGCTCCTATTTCAATCCTTTGGAGATTGTTGATTTTTTTAAAGAAAGCAACAAACCTAGGGTGGCACTCGTAGCTCAGTGGGTAGGGCGCTGGCCACATACACGGAGGCTGGCGGGTTCGAACCGGCCCTGGTCAGCTAAAACAACAATGCAACTACAATAACAACAACAAAATAGCTGGGCATTGTGACAGGCACCTGTAGTCCCAGCTATGTGGGAGGCTGAGGCAAGAGAATCGCTTAATCCCAAGAGTTTGAGGTTGCTGTGAGCCATGGCACTCTACCCAGGGTGACAGCTTGAGACTCTGTCTCAAGAAAGAAAGAAAGAGAGAGAGAGAGAAAGAAAGAAAGGAAAGCAACAAACCTAGATATATTCAGACTATATATTATTTCTCAGTTCTTGTAAGCCCTGGGTTTTATTTTTAATATTTAAGGCAAACTTTATTCATAAAAGACTCTTAAATTATTTGTGTCCCTGCCATGCATTTTGTATACAGAATATGGTGACCCTTGAGGGGCAATAGGTAGAAGAGCTTACAAAATGAAAGGAAAACTATTAAGAGTTTCTAACAGTTAAAAGTGAGCAAAGATTAGGACAGTTTTACAAATGAGCAAATCAAAACAAAATAAAAGAAAAAGGATCTGGAAGCTAGAATGAGCTGAGAGGATGGCAGCTGTTTATTAGACTGCACACTAAACTAAGAATGGACAGTGTTCTAGAGACACAGGACCCTGAAGGACAGAAGCAGGGTGTGTGCTGATGCTTGTGCCCCAGAATCCTCCTCCTCCTCCTCCTCCACAGCATGACACACACAACCAGTGTGTGTGCACTAGGCCTGCTAAAGCTGCTTTGAACTGTGAGGACTTTGAATTTAATAAACTAAAGCTGCAGGGTGCCAGGGGAATGGGGCAACTGGACTGTAACAAGACTCACTCTTGAGAAACCCTGACCATATCCTCCTCCTCTGCAGCTAACAAACATGACTTTAAAAAAAGACTGAGAGAATAGTGAGCAGTCACAAGTGAACCCTGGTTTAAATCTTTACTCGGGTCCCTAAATCATCACTTTGCTGGTTTGGGTCTGTTTGGTGGATGTACCATTTAGGGCTTAGGTGAGACTTTTGGTTTTGTTTTGTTTTTTTTTTTTTTAATGAAAGGGCAATGATTTATTATTATGTGTAAACTGGCAAACATTTCCCTGATAAGGAAGAGAATGTACACACTACTCTTATAAAAGTCAGCGAGAAACAGAAACACATCTCCATTAACACACTTTTAAAATACCTCATAGATTTCCTTTTTACGGTCACTTGTTAATAGGACCAGTAGGATTGTTGCCATTTGGGATAGTATAGAGAAATTTGAGGGTGTTTTTCTCTGGGCTCTTTGAATATTCTGGTTTCCACTTGGAAGGTAGTTCTCTGAGGGAGTCTGGGACCATCCCATGCTCGTCACTGGCGACACTGATAATGTTGCAGCCCAGTGGTTTCAGAACGTGAAGTATTCCTCCATAAGTAGGTTCATTTAGGAGAATATTATCTCTGGGGTTAAGGATCATTTCAAAGACTTTACAAAGACCATCTTGGCTGCCAGTCGTGACACATATATCCATTTGTCCTTCATTGGGGGGATAATGGACGGTGGGAGGAGTATGCAATTTTACTTGTAACTGTTTTAGCCAGGACAAAAGCTCTGGATTCCAGCAGTCTGAGAATACTGAAGTGCTCTCTTCATAACCTCTTCTTCAAACTGGATAGTCATTCCATCTTCCATAGTGATAATGGCAGTCTTAAAGGGGAACATTCTTGGATTTGGTAACCCACCAGCCAAAGAAATGATTGATTTTGGTGCTTTAACCAATTTATCAGCCATGGCCCAGTGGGAGAACACGTCCTGGCCGCGCTGGTCGCTGTGAGGAACCGCGAGTAGTTCATGTCTGCGGCCGCCCCGAGCGCAACTCCTTCCTAGGTGAGACTTTTGTAAGAAGTTCTAGTACGAATTCAGTTGTCAGGGCTGTGGTGCTGTGCTGCTCTATTGCATGCATGCTGAGCTGAGATTCGTGTAAGCGTGTATGCAGTTAGGGGTCCTCTGCTCTGAATATGTCCCTCCAGGACTCCTCAGGTGCACACCCAGACTCTCAGGCTCAAAAAATGTTCACTTTCCTTATACTATATTCAGAAAAATATGATTTCTAATAGAGTTCAGCCAATCTGTCACGTCAACACTAGGAATATATTATCCCATTGTTTCTATTGAGAAGTTATCTATGATTCTATATATTGATGCTTTAAAGATAAAAAAAATTTTTTTTTCCTGGCTACCTTTAATATTTTTCCTTTAATATTTTTTTTGCATTCTTCTGTGACATATTTAGTCATGAATATTTTTATTTATCTTCCTTGGAATTCATTAAGCTTCTTGAATTTGCAAACTATTGTCTTTAAGGCCTTTCAGAAAATTCTTGGCATTATACTACAAATTCTGCTGCATTCTCTCTCTGCTTTCCATCTGAAACTCTAATTAAATAATCTGTAATCTACTTCTCACTCCATAATGTATTTCTCTCACCATTTTTTTCTATCCTCCAATTTCTGTGGCTACTTTTTACAATTAGATAATATTGGCTGTGGCTATTTTTTTCTGACATACTCCATTTCATCAAGATTCTCTTTAGGTATGCGTAAGTGACCTAAACCTCAGTAATTTTAGTTATTTTTTTCCCTCTAGATCTAGAATCTCTAATTGGTCCTTTTAAAATCTGCAATGATATATTTTATCATTTCAAGTAACTTGCTAGAATGTTTGGATTTGAATTTTGATTCCTAAACAATTGTAAAATACTTGTCTTTTGAAGGACATCTGGTAATTCCACTATCTGGAGTACCTATGGATATGTTTCTCTTAACTTTTTATAAATTATTCTTGCTTATGGTGTCATTTTTGTTCAAGTATTTGATTACCTTTGATTGTAGCCCGACCACCATGGCATTTGAAAAAATATAATAAAAACAATCTGTGGCCTCAGGTAATATTTCCCTCTAATGTGGAATTTTGTTTGCTTCTGCCAAGTTCCTGGAGGTTTTAGCAATCTAAGATTACCTTAATCTAATGTTATGGCTTGGATATTTTCTGGGTGACTTACATGACTCCATACTCACCATCTATGTCTGAGCTGATTTAATTCTGTTTTATTCTAATACCTATGATGAGTCCACTTGGGTCTGCAATCCTAATTGTGAAGTTGTTCATTATATTGCCAAATTTCAGCAGATTCTCAACTCCAACTTCTGTTCCACTTGCATTTCAAAAAAATATCAGGAGTGCTGCTCACCCTCTCAGTTGTCTCTGTCAAATGCCTCCAGAAAATGCAGAGACTCAAATGCTGGCTTCACCTGTTTTGATTTGTCCTCTCCCAGATGTTGTCTCAGAAGTTTTTCAATAATTTTGTTTTTATAAAATTATTTTGTCTATATTTTTAAATCTTCTTCAGAATGAATTTTTTTAATTTAATTAGTCCTCAGCAAGCAGCTGTATTTTCTTTTTTTAAGTTGGAAAAATCAGACATAGAAACAAAAACATAGAGTATATACCAGAATGGATTCTTAGAATGGCTCTATGATTTGATGTTTAGTCAGTGATCTTAGAAACAAAGAAGAATTGAAAGCAAGAGTGATAGGCTTTTTCCTTCACTTAGTCTTAGCAGAACAAAGTTTCTATGAGAAATAGTATGTTTGGCCCCTAAAGTCTGTTACTGATGTAGTCCTTCTAAGCCTGTGGCCAAGATAATAGGCAGATACTAGAAGTCTAACTCTAGAGGAAAGAGTAAGCTTGAATTGTCTGACAATAAGAAATTACACAGTTCAAAGAGGTAAAATCAATTCCCCAAATCCAAGTTCTTTGATTCTAAAGTCTATTTGTGTAATTACTACACTTTACTTAAGAAAAAAGAATTGCTTAGACAGATAAAAACTAAAGCTAAGCCTATTAAAATTGGGGGAAAGGCTGTTATATATTTGTAAAATTACTAGAAACAGCTATGACTTGAAATTCAGGTACTATCTTGGAACTTCTTCAACTCTATCTCTTTAACACAAAGTTTAGTTCCAGCACCTGGAATATGGCTGACTCTTGAGACTGGGACAAAAGAGCTCCCTGCTGAGCACTGTGAAAAGTATAGGAACAGAAGACAGATGGTTATCTTTCTATTTTTTAAATGAATCATGTATCCCTTTTCTTTTATGTCTCTGTAAACTTGTCAAATTATTACAACAGATTACAATGATTTCCTTTTTTGGCAGACTTGTTTTTAGTAGTAGCAAATTTACTTCCAAAAGTTAAGCTCCCTGAACAATTGAATTTTATCAGCAAATTTGAACTTTTAGCAGATTCCATTTCACAGGTCCTGTCATTTGCTATTAATTTATTTGGCAATTGTTTCATCTTTTAACTTTTGACTTCAAATGGAAACATTTATCTTAGATTATATTACTGTTAAGTAATGTCATCCAGTTAGTGAAGAGGTTAGAATATTCTGCCATCTACATAAAAGTTAAGAATTCTAAAAATTAGTACTATTTACGGATTAAATTATTCTTACATTAACTGTATCTTATAGATCAATTTCTTAACAAAGTTGTAGTGCAAAAGGTTCAATTTCTATTTAAGCATTTATTTTCTTGGTCTTTAACACATCTACAAATATAGGAAATATTTTAATAGCTACCAAATATAGTCATTCATATTTCTGATATCGTGTCATTTCAGACTTCCAGAATTTAAATATTTCTTTTAAAAGATTGTTCTTCCTAGAAATGTTTATGTAACCTGAAAGTACAAGATCAGACATGTAATAGTCCCTATCTGTATTATAAGTAAGATCTTGGTTCTTTTTCCTTGAAGTTCCCTCTACCAGGAAACATCAGTGCCTGACATTTGATCTTTCTTAAAACTGGACTGTAATTCTCCTTCTATACAACAGACCTCTGTTCATAGCTCAGCTGCCAACACTTATGTCACTACTAAATCATCTCAGAGCTGCTGCAGCTGCCACCTCTCCCACAGCAGCCTCTAAAGCAGCCACTCTCAATGTGGTTGTGCACTAGACTCATCTGAGGTGCTTTCAAATGATGCTGGCACCTCAAGAATGAACTGGACAACTAAATCAGATTTTCTGGAGGAGAAACTCAGAGCAGAGTTAGTGCTCTCTTCTCTCCCTTACAAGCATGAATACAGATTTTTTTTATTTTTCGTTTTTTAGGGTATATAATAGTTGTATGTATTTTTACATGTGATGTTCTGGTAACAGAATTTAATGTGAATTAATCAAATCAAGGTAATTGGAATATATATCACCGCAAGAATTTATTATTTTTTTGTGTTAGGAATGTTCCATTTCTACTCTTTTAGTTATTTTAAAGTATATCCTAACTTACTGCTTATTATAGTCACTTTGTTGTACTGTCAAATATTGTTAATTCTAGCTATTAACTATCTTTTGCGCCCATTAACTATCCCCACTTTATTCCCCCGTCTGCACTGCCCTTTAAGCCTCCAGTAGCCATCATTCTACTGTTGAGATTGTTTTAAATATTTAACGTCCACATGTGAGTGACAACATGCAAGATTTGCGTTTCTGTGCTTGGCTTTTTTCACTTAACATAATGATCTTCAGTTCCATCTATACTGTTGCCAATAGAAGGATTTTTTTTTTTTTTTTTTTTTTTTTTTAGACATTTTCAAGCTGTCTCCCTGGGTAGAGTGTCGTGGTGTCACAGCTCACAGCAATCTCAAACTC
>CAUYPK010046596.1:0-23720 GCA_963574355.1 Loris lydekkerianus
TATTGTGGGTTAAATAGTTCAGTGGAATACAGTTCAGTTCAGCCGCCTACCTCTTCAGCTCAGCCGTGACTTGTGGACTGAGCTGAAGCACCGCCCCCTCAAGCAGACTGCAGAAGACGACTGGAGACTACGTGCATTTGAATAGGTGCGCGCACACCAAATCAAATAACGTGTATGACCCGAGTATAAGCCAAGTTCGGGTTTTTCCGCACAAATTTTGTGCCGAAAAAACTCTGCTTATACTCGAGTATATACGGTATATACTGTAGTTATGTTTGATCACAAAATAAAACATTAGATTAGCAACACATTTGGTACCATGTGTGTAGAGACTTACCTTAGATGTACACAATTGTATATAGCTTTCTGTAGGAACATATACTTAGCATATAAAATATACCATGTAGATAAGGAATAAAAATATATATATATATATATATATATATATAATTTGTTTTCTATAATTTGAATCCAAAAAATGTATATGGATATGTGTACATTATATAGATAAGAGTTATTATTAAAAATAAAACTGCTATATGCTAGGCTAAGTGCATTGCGTATTTTAATGTATCCCATTATCACAGAACACTATGATTAGGTTCTGTTATTATTCCCATTTTATAGATGAGATGATTGACATACAGAGGTTAGGAGATGTTCTAAATGCCTCTCACATACAGAGTACAGACATTTATGTGAATCTAAATATGTAGATTAAGTGACGTGTGTTTTGCACTGTGCCCAGCAGTGCATTTCAACAATGTTGAAATAGCTGTGACTATCATTATTATTTGTTTTATTCTCTGTGTGAGCTACAACACTTGTTTGCTTTAGGAAATGACACTACTATAGTTTCAAAAGAATGCTCAATGTTTTTGCCACAACACTACCTTCCTACCCAGAAAATATTTTCCTTTGGAGGTCATTGGTAAATTTCCTTTCCCAGGCAAGGTTCTCTGTGATCAGATTGGCCATCATTATCTGGGCCACAGATCTGATGCTTCTTCATTTTTCCACAAGGGTGACTGTTGCACAGAACATGAGTTAGGACGGGGCTCTCACAGGAGAGGTTTCAAAAGGGCCAAGTGGCTGTTCTCGCATCTGCACATCCACCTCCCCTAAAACTGCAAATAGCAGTGATGAGTGAGAAGCCTTGATCTTACTCATGAGCTGAAGGACTCTGCTCTGCCCTGTGAAAAAGGCCCGTCCTTGGTCTAATACTGGGCATCAGGTGGAATCCTGTGAACAATGGCACAACGAGAATCTGAGAGCCTTCAGAAAATTCTGCACCTTGTGAATTTCAAATCTTTCAAACATGCAAGATGTGCGTTGTCTCTTATGCACAAAATCCATGAGAATCCCCCAAATTAGCATTTGTTAAGTTTCCCAACAAAAACTTCCCTTATGAGAATATATCTTCAGTCCTAGTTGTTGACTTCTTAGTGAAAAAATAATTAGCAGGTTGTCATGAGAAAAGTTGAGAGTGCGCGTCCCTATATAGGGCACGCCTGTGTGTGTGTAGTACACGCTGCCTGCGTGCACCTGTGTGCAGATGCATTTGTCAGCTCCACCAGTGTTACGAGTGTCAGAGCTGCAGGAATAATGAGGGATGGACACAGTCACAAAGTTCACGGGAAGATAGTATCTCCCAAATGATGGTGGGTCTTAACCTCAGGAATCTAAAATCAAGTGGGAGTCCGGCAATCTACTTTTTCAGACTGCTCACTGAGTTCTGAGAGCAGTCCTGGGGGAGCGTTCCCTGGTTGGACAATGTCTCATTAGTGAAATGCTTTTGCTTTTGTGCACATACGCGTGCATGCAGTGGGGGGAAAAAGGTCACTGGAAGTACATTCACTGTAGTTTGCTGCGTATAATATGTGCTTTTTGCCCACACTTTGGAGGGGAAAAAAAGGATGTGCATTATACACATGCAGTGTTAATTATACATGGGTAGTACTCATTCCGTATCCATATAAATGTTTTTAATTCTTTTATTCACGTTTATGCATTGAAAGTGTAACTCTCCTAAGAAATACATGTTAAATACCAATAAATACCAATACCAAAAATGAGTCCCTAAACATAAACAAATAAAAATTTGAATTAAAAAATTAAAACGATGTTCTGTGGCTTAAACTTCTAGGGGAAAAAAAAGTGGGTGGGTATTATATGTGGTAGCATATTATGCAGGGCAAAATATGGTACTTCAAAAACGACTACTCCCCACGAAGTAGAAACAGCCTCCAGATGATAACAAAGGCTGTCAAGGTGTTAAGCCGGGAATTAGGAGGGAGATAGTGGTCTCAGCTTTTGCATTATATCTGTAATCTTTTCATTTTTTTTTTTTTTTGACATGGACAATATTTTTTTGTTTAATAAAAATATTGTTCTAAGAAATACACTATAGGTGAAATGAGGTTACGGCTCCGTCTCAGGAATTGTCCACAGAAAAATAAATAACAGCCTCTGTTTGTGCAGGAAGCATAGGCATCCCAGATGGCCCTCCTCGGGGCTTCACTCTCACCTCTGCCCACACTCCGGGTGGAGGATGGGAGTAGGATAACAAACATTCACAGCCACTGGTCAAGTCTTTTAAGAAATCTGTTCACTTCTGCCATCGTTTTAATTTTCTGTACATCCCAGGAAATGTATCTGGTTCTATTTTAAATGAGTCTGCTTTTGGAGATTCTAAGGTAAACTCTTGTTTTTGTCAGCTACAGCTGGGGAAGGAGTTCAGTTAGGAAACCCCTTCTCAACCCCCTCCCTTTGTGAGGATAAAGCTAGTGATGTCTTTCTTTTAATTAATATACCCATACGTGTTTTGTAAGGACACCACAGGAAGGCCAGGTTTAACACTACCGGCCCCAGTACCACCACCACCATCTTCATTATTCAATATTGGAGCAGAATTTTTGGACAAGGGCACAGACTTCAGGATCACTTGGATCTTCGTGTGGGCCCTGCTTTCCACACTTGCTAGATATTTCCTTGGGCAAATCATATGACCTACTGGGTCTTTATTGTCTTCATTGATAAAATAAGGGTGATACTATCTTTAAGGATCTATTGACATAGTTGTTTGTTATAACCCGTATAGTCCTCTATATAACGAGTTCACAGATAAGGGATGATTACATATATTAGAAATAGTATGGTTTTTGCTATTAAGACAGTGTACAGTGTGGAGAGGGTGGGGCACAGTGGTGCTCTGGGTAAAGCTTCTCCTGTGCAAAGTTCTCACTGGGCAGGTGCAACATTCCCTATCAGTTAAGATGCATGCTCTGAAATCCCAGTCTTATCGCCTGCTTGCTGTGTGGCCTTAAATAAATTAACCTATTTGTACTTTAGTCCCTTCGGTTTGTAACAGAATACAATTTATAAAGTACAGCACCAAGGGCTTAGTTGTTTTGCGTGTTCTGCATGACAACATTAAGAGACAGGTGTAGTTACCACCCTGAAGTGCGGGTGAGGATATGGAGGCACAGTGCTTTGGTTCAACTTGCCTTAAGCTGCAGCTAGCAAGTGACAGAACCAGGGTCCTCAGAGTATCAGCTTCCAGAGCCCACCTTTTTTGCAGCCTTTATGTGTGTTACCAACTGGCTAAGAGTACTGAGATAAGTAAGTGAGATAGACTTAAGATATTCTTGAGTAATTAAATGGGGTAGATAGTTCAACCCTGATAAGATTCTTAAAGGAGTAAATGAAGCAGGACAACTCAGCGTTCTTGCTTCATAATAAGCACTCAGTGAACGGGAACAAGTGTAGCACTTTTTTTTTTCATCTTCCTCATCCAAGGTCTCCCAAAAGTTGTGTTAATACCTTGAACCTATATTCATTTGAAAAGCACAATTTGTTGTTGTTGCTTTGTTTTAAAACAAAGATGGAGATTTCCATGCTGGGGGACAGCTAAACTTAATTCAGTTTCTTAAACATCCATGGTTTGTTCTATTGGCTTCTTCAGAGATGAGCCCCCTGAACCAGAAAACATTATGGGCCAGTAGGTGGCCATGACAGCGCCCACCCATGTCCCCACATAACGCCCCTCTGAAGAAACTCCCAGGGGCAAAAGAACTCAGAACTCAGGACACAAACTCACATATAACTTTTCAGACTAAGCTTTTATTTTTTTGATATTACAAACCAGTTTTCTTTATTCACAAACCACTGTAAGTGATATAAACACTAATTTCTAAAGACAGATATACACATTTTCTGGGTTTGCAGATTGCATGATGTGTGAGTTAAGAAGTCACTATATGCCACACATGATATTAATCTTTTTTCCATAATTCATAATAGCAATAGTTATTTAGATAAATGAAAACATTCCAAATAAATACTGTTTAAAAAAATCCAAAATGTTTGTTTACATTTCTGACATACATTTTAAAATGACTTATTGGCATCTTGGAGGAGTGCCTAGACAAAAGATTCTGCAACATCGGATGGCACCCACTTGCTCTAAATGATTTTATTAAAACTACATACAGTCATGGGGGAAAGTACAGCTCATTGGTGAAAATCAAAACCGCAAATGAATTTTACTTTAACCAACACAGTAAGAATTCTATGTTTGTGATTCCAAACACAATGTAAATTCTGAATTTTGAAATCTGAGGCAGTTGAGAGAAATCTATATATTCTCCCTAGCCACCTGTTCCTACCCTTCTTTTTTCCCCTCTAGAGTGGGATGCCATGGCTTTTTAATAACTTATTATTATTTTTTTATTTTAAGAACATCAACCAGGCACCCACTGTCATAACATCATTTTCCAGGTAGGGGAATGAGAATGTCTTTACTGATGCTATAACACACCCCCCAGCCCCTCCCCTTTCCCACCCAGATAAGTTTGGTGAAAAGAACATTTTATATGCTTCTGGCTTCTAAGCAGTTTTTTTCCCCACGACCTTTTCTCTTTTTAAGAGAACTATAATCTGTCTTAGATATCGAAGCTACAGAAACTTTGTTTTCAAATCTCGTGAAACTTTATTGATGGTTTAATATCCAACTGATCTTACGGCATGCACGTAGGAAGACAAGAGAAAGCTGGATCACAAACACTTTTTTTTTTTTCAGTTTTGTTTGGTTTTTGTTTTAAAGCAGAGTTGTTACAGCGGATTGGCGGGTTCACAGCGGTGAGTTAATAACTTACTAAAGTGTCAAGCCACAGGGCCTGCACTGTACACAGGAGGGTTTAACTATGGCAGCAAACCTACTTGGGGACAGCTTGCTGCTGTTTTTTCTTTTAAATTTAAATACAAAAACAGGAAGACCCGTGACAGATACCCCAACTTAGGTTAACTTGTAAACAGGACAACATGGAAAGAGTTCAAACAGAAGTAGTCAGACAAACTGCAATTTTTCGGTCGTGTTGCAATGGTGAGGCATGGGGGATGGTGCAGGGGGGTTTGCTCTTTGGGGATGATGAGGATGGATCTATGTGGTTTTTTTTGTTTTGTTTTGTTTGGTTTTTTTTGCTTCCTTCTGACAAATGTCCTGGGCCTCGGAGATGAAGCTAAAGATAGTGATTTGAGATAGACCTTGGGCATGGGGGAGAGGTGGGAGGGCAGGCTCTTACAGACTGAAAAATTGCAGATTGCTCACACAACGCAGTCATGTTTCAAAAAGTACCAAGCTGATGAAAATACCATGATTATCTCTACTCAATGGTTGCAATACTTGTAAAATGCTTCTATAAATCCGAATATGATTATCATGTAATTCCATAAAAATTATACGTCTGTCTCTAACAGTTGTTCTACTAGGCTAAAACTAAAGCTTCATAGACTGTTTCTAGAACTTAACAACTCCACTGCACAGATGTAAATTTTATACATTTTTTTAACTGGTACAAAGAATTTAAGTTTTTATTACTTTCTTTTTTTTGGAAAAAAAGAAAAAAATAGAAACAGTGCTTTTTATCACCTTTTTATTAATGTTATTTTTTTCCCTCCCATAATATAAAAGTCAGCAATGATATCAATAATTTATTATACTGGAAGAAATATAAAAAGAATGCTTGTTGATGGCCTAACTAGCAGGTTTTTTTTTTTTTTTTTCTTTTTTTCTTTTTTTCTTTTTTTCTTTTTCTTTCTTTTTTTTTTTTTTTTTTTGCCTAAATAACTAGCAGCTGGTTAAGAAGCTGAATACTGCCGGGTGGAATGGTTTAAAGGGTGGGTATGCACAGCCTCCTTCCACTCATTTGCATATGTGCTAGGAGAAGCACCCCCTTGAACAGCATAACCTTTGGCTTGAACTGGCAATGAGTAACTTAAAACCATTGATACGTGATTGTTGGTGCAGCGGGTCGTTTAGATTCATCAGTTACTACATTTTTGTTTTCTTTCAGCCAAACCCCAATTCCAACCCTCTAAGCCCCTCCCAACCTCCCCTTTCACAAAATAAAATAATGTAAGATGCAGAAAAAATGACTACTGTAGTCACTTACACTCTTCCCAAACAGCTGATATCCCCAGTAGCTTAATATTCAGCATATATAATTCATTTACATAATATAGCACTCTGCATATGGCCCTAAACCAGTTTTTATTTATATCTAGCATCTCTCTAGATCAACCACAAAAAAAACTCCTACAGCCAGCAACCAAACTACGGAACCTTCAGAAATGAAAGGACCCACAATATTAAAATACACAGAACAAAATATCTGAGGTATAAGATAAAAAATGTAATTTTTTTCCTCTTTTTATTTATTTTGTATTTTTTAGAGTTGCTAAAATGATGCACTACTGCATGTATTGCAATACTCAGGCCTCGGAAAGCTTCCTTTCTCCCCACATTGGAAGGTTTTTATGGTTTTGTCATTTAGTATGGAGCAAAACGGTTGTATCCCCCTCGGTATATACTAGCCTGCAATGAAGAAAGAACGAGACCCACATCATCAGCATGGCTCCTAGTCTTGGCATCAGTCAAAGGTGCAAAAGCATTCTGAAACAAAGCAATTTGAGGGGTGTGTTTTTTACATTTTCCTTTTAGAACATGTGGATATCAAAAAGACTAATGTGTAAAATAGACACTCAAAACCAACCAACACGGAGGCACCCGCTACCCATCCCGGGCCATTCTCTGAGAACTGCAGACAGGGGCCATCCTGAACTTCCCTGATAACTCCTTTTAAAGCAGCAAACTCCCTGTCAAAGTGAATCCCGTAGCTAAGAGGACTCTGACCCAAACTGGACGATGGAAGGATTTGCACTGTCTCACTTTTATTGGTTTGTTTCTTGGATTGATTAATTAACCCTATGTTCCCTCGGTGGGGAAAAGTTCACAGGTTGCATTTGGGTGATGTACTGGCCAGGAGGATTTCAACTGTCCTTGCCAACACATTCCTCAGTTGGACAAGGTGTTGAAGCAGAGTTGCCGAATGCAAACTCCGGATGAAAACCCACATCTATGTCTTACTTGACTTGGCTCAGCGGTTTGCATGGGATCTGATCCCCAGAGGGGAGTTGTATAGATGAACTGCTTGATGGAACTAAGCGTTGTGCAAAACATTATGTTTCCGAATCATCGCTGAATTGCTATGACCAAGCTCCAGTGAATTGTCTGGCCAGGGCGTTAAAATGGCTATGAGACAGCACTTAACTCTTTCCTTTTTTTTTTTTTTTTCGTTTTTGTTTTTGTTTTTCTAAAAGTATTGGCGATTCAAATGAATGCCTATGGGGATTTATTTTTAGAATAAGAACTGATATTCTTGATCCAAGCAGAAAACTGCATGCCAAAGCTTTGTAATGATTGCATACGCTTTCACGTGATGGGCACGGGTTACTGTACTCAAGAGTTTTAGTGCATAGAAGTTTGAACAAGTACAGGCAAATTCACCCCACCCTAACCTCCCAATTTTGCCCTCCCCCCTCCCCTTCCCCAAACAAAAACCCAGACTCCCCCCCCAAAAAAACAAAAGACAACCCCCAAACCCAGCTGATTCCTTCTAATTTCTTAGGTACTGGGTACACACACAAAGTGTGCCCCTTTCTCTATTTTCTTTCCTGGGCGACTATGACTTTAAACATGAATTGTAATAGGGGAGGAGAGGCAGTCAGATTCTCAGCTGCCTGACAGCAGAGGCCTGGAAGAGTGCAGCTTAGCTCCTCTGAAGTCTGTGCTGGGGCTGGAACCTTGGGGCTATGTGAATGAACAGCAAGGGAGGAAAAAAAAAGAAAAAAAAGTTCTGCATTGACACTGCATTCTGTTAGTGATGGATTTAATTATCAAAATGACTAATTATTCCATTAAGGTAAGTGCTCCGCTAGGTGGGACTTGCAAAATTAGAAATATAATAACTTACATGCACTATATTGCCAAGAAATTAAGACATTTATCAAGTTTACTGGGAGGATTAATGTGGCATTTTAGCTGCTGTTAGCACAAGAGACAAATTCAATTAAGGGAAAGTGAGAGGACGTCAACCGTCAACCCACGCTGAGGTCCCAGCTGGGGGAAGGGAAGGGCGGCAGGAAGAAGTGAGGACAGTAAGGAGCCAGTACTCACCATGGCACCAACGCCGTAGGTGGGGGCTGGAGCAAGTGCGTGGTGGTAGGGGTCGGCAGCATAAACTCGTCCGTAACTGAAAGGAAAACAGAGGTGAAGTCTGATCCATAATAAGCAATTATAAAGTAATGATAAAAATCAGAACATTCAAAATGCCAAGACAGTGTGGAGGGGGCCCTATTCACCTTGAAATAAGAAACGTGAGAATATTTCATCTGTGCACAATGCATTGTTTTTCATCCATTTAACACGTCTGGTTAAAGTCGTATGTTTAACACACACACACACACACACACATATACTCTCTCTCTCTCCACCATAATGCTGTTTCTACACCTTGAGACTGTTCTAGCCAAAAAGAAATGACTTGAAATAGTGGTCTTAAGTAGCCCAGCGCCCCCATTCCCTGAGGGTATATTAATACTTAAGTGAAATTCCCTTTTTCTCCTGATTTAGTTGTCATCAATCAAGTGCGATAGAATGAATCAGAAAAGGTGAAGTGGCCTGTCTGTAGGATGTATCCCATGTCTTAGAATGGGAAAGCACAGGTCTATTTGAATGGAAATACCCTTGAAGGGTCTGTGGGACACCCCCCCTCTGCCCCTCAGCCCCACTCAAGAGGTGAAGCCTGATTTGATTTTGAGCCCTATTACCCCAGAACTTCTATCTCATCCGCCTATGCACAGGTTCTGGGAAAGGAGGCATTTGTAATTAATATATCTTGATGGCATTTACTCATGTTGGGTTTTTCCGTCTCTGTTCTCCTCCTCCCTCCACTGCCATGGTTTCCAGCATAGGCTTTAAAGGATAAAAATGAGCACAACATGGAAACCAGATGCCTTGGGTATCTACCGAATGTCTGGAAGTGAACACTGCCACAGATCAGGGCTCAGAGGTTAAGTCACTTGCTCAAGTTTGTGCAGCCAATTGAAGAGCTGACCCTTCGATCTCTTGGAGACGCTTGCAGTGAGTTCTGGCAGCATCCTGTGCCTGGTACTTCTCTGACCCGCCAGATATTTTCTTGGAGATTGTTTGAACAGGGCTGTGTTGATATGGATCAAATCCGGGAGGCAATCTTAGGTTAGGTTTCCTGGAAGCTGAGCTGGAAATGGAGATTCCTATGCGACTGATTTACTGAAGAGGGGTTCTCAGAAGCACAGAAGCAAGCAGATCAGAACAAACACAAGAAGGTGGGCAAGGACTGCTCTGGGCCGCACAGCCTCCGCAACCTGACTCTGGGCCGCTCTGAGAGGCACAGCCTCCACAACCTGACTCTGGGCCGCTCTGGGCCGCACAGCCTCCGCAACCTGACTCTGGGAGTTTCATGCCAGAGTCCACCCTGCCTGGAGGCAAAGGGTTGGCTTTTTAATGCCCATGTAAGTGAAGCATTAGCTTAACTGGGGGTGGGGACGCACCACTGAGTTGAAGTGGCTTCCTTTGGCAGAGGGCAATTTTCTGGAGAAGGGAGCGGCTATTCTCCATTAGCAACGTGCACTCATCGTGGCTGGGCGATGAACGCACCAGCTGCTCTGTGGGGTCTGCGGGGGTTTTCAACAGCTCTTGACTCTTTGCCTTTTTTTTTTTTTCTTTAAAAAGAATGAAGGAACAAGGCCGGAAGAAATGGTTTGGGCTGTCAAACTTAAGCTCACCTCTCATCCCCTAGAGTCCAATTTGCATGAACACAATCCCTCGCCTTCCCTTCCGATCTTTTTGTAGTGGGTAGATGAGCACATATTGGAGGCGTTGGGCTGGGGTGCTTATACGCTGGAGTCAGGGAAGGTGAGGGAGGATGGGAGAGGGACCTTCTAACTCAGACTCCAAGCTACACCCCAGATGGAAAAAAATGATAATACGAAGCTCACATTGAGCATGTCTTAATTCCCAAGCCCCTTTCAAAGGGGCGCTCAGCTCAAATACTCTAGGTGAGGCTTTTCGCCTCAGCCTGGTGTTCCTCACCACGAACAGGAATGGCTGTTTCTCTTGTGAGGCAAATTTCCCTGTGAAACTAACAAATAGTTATCCCTGTCTTGCTTTTCATTTTTTGGGATACCCTCTGGTCCTTCTGCTCATCACAAATGGCCCTTAACAAAAGATTATCCCTCTACCAGGAAAAAAGAAAAACAGACGTAGAGCCAAGGCAGAGGGTGTGCTAAGACAAGATTGATAAAGGTTTTGAACAAACAACAAATTCGTAGAGGTCACGCAGAAGACCTGGGCCTCTGCTCACATAACTGGAAGTAGATCCTAAGAGGGGTGAAAGGAAATGGTATACGTGTCGCCATTGATCTTCACTTCATGAGAAAATAGTCTGTCATTGGTCTAGACAAAAACCTATTAACAGGGCGATCCACTTTCATTTGGCGAAGATGGTTGTATAAATAGGACAGAAACTGCAAAGGAAAGCTGAAAATCCTTGGGAATTCATTAAGCATGGTGCTCCTTCAGAATGAGTGTGAACATACAAATTCAGGACTTTTTTTTTTTTTAATTTGGGAACTGGTTTTACTCTGGCAATAATTTCCTCTTTTGGGGAGACAACATATTGGACCTCTGAAGGTATTTAATGAAAACACAGCCCCCACCTCTTCCTAACGCATACTGAAATGGTACCTCCTCCTTGGGCTGTAACACTGGGCATGGTTTCAACCTTTATGGAAAACCCAAGGTAATAATTTGGCAGTATTCTCTTGCAAAGCAGGAGAAAAATACAGCAGCACTGAACTACTCTTCAGAAATGAGCGGGCTCCTTTTCTCCTCAGGGTGACCTCTACTTTCAGAATCCGATGGTTTTATTATGATTAATAAATTTCATTTCCACTAGAGGAAAAGGGACCATGTCAGCTCAAACTGAAAGCAAGGAGGCTTCTTTTCAAATGCTAATTTCTAAACATGCCCTTGTGTGACACTCCTATTTAGACACAAGGTTATTAGTGGAGATGTAGATTTGAGCACGACTTTTGCAGCCAGGCCCGTCAGCAAGCTCACATCCTCAGAGTTGGCTGGGCACAGCCCAAAGACAGAATGGTTGATTCCCAGGGATGGGAGTGATGTTAAATGTCTTGGGACTGCCGTGCCAGGCCCTGACCTAATCATGCTCCATGCCAGCCCTCCCTAGCCAACATGGGCAGAGCTGTAGACAGGTCATGATGCTATATCCCTACATCCCATCCATAGGCAATTTTGGAGGACATCTAAATGCGTCCCCTTCAATCCATACTACCTGAGTAGCTGGGACTACAGGCACCCTCCACAATGCCTGGCTAGATTTTTCGATTTCTATTTTTAGTAGAGACGATGTCTGTCTGGATTTTGCCCAGGCTGGTATAGAATTTCTAAGCTCAAGCAATCCACCTGCCTTGGCCTCTAATTATAAGCCATTAGTAGTCCATCAAAATCAAGTTAATACCCTTAAATTTCATCCTCTTTGTCCAACTCTAACCCCTTCAAACCAATGGCCATTTACAGTTATCAGATCTCTCAAGTCTCTCCCATCTATTTATTCATCTATGTCTTTATCTCAGTATAAAGTTATATATAAGTTTAATCCTATTACTTCCATGGTTTTCCCTTGATCTTAGAATAAAATCCAAACCTTCAGGAGTCACCTCTGCCCCCTCTCTCAATCCACACCTTTCTCCCCCATGCCCGTGGTACAGGCACACAGCCCTCACTGATACAGGGTGTCCCAACAGTTGCCACATGTAGGGAAAGTGGGAAATTGTGACTAAACGTAAAACTTTGTAATGGATATTTTGTAAATAAAGTTACAAAAATCTTCTTTGCATGGTAGCCACCTTTCTACACACTCTCTCTCTCACACACACACACACATACACACACACACACACACACACACACACGAAGTCTTCTCTCTCACTCACAGTGAACATGGTCCAAGATAACATTGTTATGCAGTGTTCCCTAGGTATGGAGAATTCTGGAACACTCTGTAGTTCTTGGACACAGATGCAGAGTGTTCTCAGGGTCCTGCACTTGCTCACTTTCCACCTGAATTACCTCCTTTCATCCTTTATGTTTTAGATCAAACGTCAATTCTTTAGATCAAACGTCAACTCCCCAAGATGTCTCCTTCTCTGACTATTCTTTTTTTTAATTTTTTTTGGGGGGGAACAGAGTCTCACTTAGTCCCCCTCGGTACAGTGTAATAGTTCACAGCAACCTCAAACTCTTGGGCTCAAGAGATCCTCTTGTCTCAGCCACCTGAGTAGCTGGGACTACAGGCACCCTCCACAATGCCTGGCTAGGTTTTTTAATTTCTATTTTTAGTAGAAACGATATCTTGATTTTGCCCAGGCTGGTGTAGAATTTCTAAGCTCAAGCAATCCATCTGCCTTGGCCTCTCAGAGTATTGGGATCACAGGTGTGAGCCACCAAACCTGGCCGGCCGCCCTTTCGGAAGGGAGTTCTCTAACCCCGTCTCTTGACATGGCAAATCTTTAATACTTTTGCTTACTTATCTTTCTATCTATTTACCTCTCCCACACCAGGACTGAGAGCCTCATGGGGGCTGGGTCTGTTCTATCACAATCCCTGCCTAGGTACAGCTAGAGAGAAGCCAGGTTGGAGGAGAAGAGGGAGGCTTGGAAAGACACCCACACCTGTCATCATGATCCCGCCCCTAGAATCTATCAGCAGAAAGACTCTTTCAGCTACACTTTCTGACGATTCTAGGTTGGCTGCACCCAGACACATCCAAAACCCTGCAAGATGCTCAGAAGAAAAGTTTTGAGAGGAATCCAGAGAAACACAGAATGTATCATTTTATATATCCCCTGACGGTTCATAAAACCCCCTGCCACGTCACCATAAAGCTCATCAAAAAAAAAAAAAAAAAAAAAAAAAAAACCCTTTAGGAAAAAACTAAACAAAGAAATAAAAATTAACTGCTTTGCTAGCCAGTTTGCTACGGCTTGTAACTGTCATGAGAATGCATCTTTTTGACCTCAGCAACAAGTTTAAAATCAGAACGTAACCAGAGGCCCCTGGGAGGGCCAAGTGCTTGGGACAAGAAGATCCAGGTTTGAGTTGTGCCTTTACAATGTCCTTGCTCACATGTGTCAGGCAAATGGCACTCTCTGAGCCTCACATCCCTCATACATAAAAATAGTCAGCCTTCTGTCTGAGCCCTATTTCTTCATCCATTAAGTGCATGAAAGGAAACCAGGCAAATTTTAAAGCCATCTACAGATATAGGACATTATGATACAATGCTTCTTACGTTGCACTTCACAAAATAATCTCTCACTCCTGCCCAGACTCCTGGTCTGCAGAAGCAATGGAAAAATTCTACTCTAATATGATCACGTGTAGCTCTAGCAATCAAATTACACAAGCTTTTGGAGTCGAGATCTAATTTATGAGTTACAGATGTAGTTTAAATTGATACACTTGAACTTAAGGTTATGTTGGAGCAAAAAATGAATACGTGTGTAGTCTGTTGAATAGGAAATATGAACTCGTGTTTGTTAAAGTGCTTTGTCAATCCTACTGAGATATGTGAATATTGCTTTTCATTAACATCTTCTAAATCTAGTGGAAACAAACTGGATGTTAATGAAATACACCCATGTTGGTACCCTTCAGTGGGTTTTAACTGCCATGTGCTTTTCATATAGGGGCACAGGAAGAATGATGTAATTATCTATATTTTACTCTCTATATTTCAATTAAGAGTCTTTATGCCCCTGGGAACTTTTATTCTTCCATTAGTATGGCCTCCTCATACCTCCTTTCCCAGAGGTAGCTGGAGGTATCTCTGTGAGTAGAAAGATGGTTAAAATATGCTCGCCCTTCAGATGAAGTTCATGAGGTGGCACAGACATCCTTGACAGCCCAATTGCAGCAGGAAGGTGCACTGACACACACCCCTCCCAACACAGAGAAGAACTGCAGAATGACGTATTCAAAATGGGATGTCTCATCAGGGGTCAATGGGTGGTCCCCAGTCTCTGCAATGCCAGTAGGGGCTGCTGTGCCACCTCATTATATAAAAGATACAGTCTGCAACGTAAGTACTTGGGAAAATGAGTTCATTCAATACTGCATCCGTGCTTGTAACATTGTGCTATTTGGAAAGCCATGGGTTAGCCAGGGAGGATCAGCTGAGGACTGGGCCTTAGTAAGGCCTCTCACTAATCCCCACGTCCAACCTGGTTGGGACAGTCCAAGGCACCCAGGGAGATAGGAAGACATAAGAGGTAACTTGCACCCAAGAAAAAGTGATTCCCATCCCGCCGAGAGAGCCACTATTTCATCATGCTCATTTTTTGAGTTTTGAGCACCTTTACATAGGAAACCTGACATCTTTTGGTTTGCATGTGGCTGGTTTAATTGCTGATGAGTAAATAATTACTTTTCTCATCATCCAGAGGAATATTTCTAGAACACATATTCCAGACGAAGCATTCTCTCTCTGGAGTAAAATGCTCTGCTCCCAACAATTCCCAGTGGCTGGAAAGGAGTGACAGCCAGGATTCATTAGGAAAAGGAAGAAAAACAGAGGGCACATGGGCCTCTGGATTCTTCAGCTCTGCTCTAGGTGTTAAGTTAATTCCCTCCCTGACCTAATGACATTTCGATGCATTTCCAACCATGAAATGTTAAAGGCATTTTTGTTTTTCAACTCAACCATCCTATACTCATCACTAAACAAAAATGCAGCTAAACAGAGTAAAATGCACTGTCCTGCCCAAAGAGCCTAAACGCTTCTGACAAATCTCTTGGGCATTTTGTAACTGCAGCGTCTGACCTAGGTTTGGGGTTTCTGTGAGCTCAGAGACAAAAGCCTTCATTTCGAAGGAGGAAGAAAGCTCAGAATATGGAATCCCACGGAAGATCTTTCAAATTCCTGGCGTGGGACACCTCAGTAGATTTCTGAAATGAACAGTTTCTTACCATCCTGCACGTGAACATCTACCAGATAACACAGACTGTTAGGGGTGCAAAGTCTCCATTTTCAAATCCCAGAACCCCATAACTTTCAGGATGTGAAGTCTGGGCCAATAGTAGTTTAAGAATCCGTTGGGGGTAATAATGGGCAAGATTGGGGGCAAATCTTCCACGGGTCTTTCACAGCAGGGACAATGAGACACGGAAATATAATCAGTGACATGCAGTCCACTGCGCCCCCATGGAAGATTTGATAGGATTCCCAAGACCTCAGGCTACATACACATCCTGGTTTCAGAAAGACAAAATAAAAACCTGCCTAAACATATTAAGATGAGAACAACTTGGAGGGAGTTGAAGAGAATTTAGAGAGCAATTGTCTAGCTAGGGAATGCCCCGTTCACTTTCCCGTTCTGGGCCTTAGATCTCAGCTGGTCAGTCAGGCTTAGTGACCGTGTTCAGTGGGGGAAGACCCCTCTGTGACCACTGTAGCCTTCTGCTACTTTTAATCTAGGCAATGACTTACACACCTGCTGGCCATGGGGGTGACCAAGCCCTGGTCCTCTTGAAGCCTCTCACAATACATAAGTTAGAGGAACTTAACTAATCCCATAACTGCAAACACCCAGAAAACAGCCCCCAATACAGCAAAGCCTCCGAAAACGACACAAGTAGAAATAGAAGAAATTGTCCAAGCTCAATGCCAGTGATTTTCAACCAGTGTGTGATGAAAATTTTTAAAGATCATTAATTATTTTCAAAACAAGTTCAAAGCATAGTAAGTATATATATATATTTTTATTTTTAAAATCAGCGGGAGGCCCCAGTGAGGATCAAACTCACAATGCCCGATTCATATGACCAATGCTCTCACCACTGAGCTATGGAGCCCAGCCGTCTTACTCTTTTTCTTTTTTTTTTTTTTTTTTTTTAATTGACATCATTTAAGTGTGCTGTGGAAGTTTAACTATAGGTTGAAGTGTGCTGTGAGGTTAAAAAGGTTGAAAAACACTAGTCAATTTTATGGAGGCCTATCTACTTGGCTCTAACATTTCTCCTCCCTCAGCTTGGCTTTAGAGTATCTTCGGAAATCACTTAGCAAGATTTTCAGCCCTGTGGTCCTCTCCTTACCCCACTGCCAGCCTGAGAAGCAGGGGAAAAGCACCTTCTGGGCTCTTTAACTTCCACGTGGGAAGCCACTGAACTTGTGTATCCCGTCCTCCATCTGGACTACGTGTCCACAGGTGCATGCCAACATCCACTCCCGTGGAATCTAAAGACGGAGCCCTTCCACTCTGGCAACCCATGACATCATCCTTTCTGAGTCTTCTCAATGTCATTCTGAACCTCTTCCTATCCTGAATCCCACCGAGCAGATTTGAAGATAGACCCTGATTCTGGATTCAACAGAGCAGAGCTGAGAGGGCACCATCAGCCCTGCTTTCGGCCATGTAGTTCATCTGCTCTGGAGGAGCAAAGCACTTGTTTGCTCTAACAAAGGAGTTATAGGCACATTTCCCTTTGGCAAAAGTGAAACACCTGTTTGCTCTAACAAAGAGCTATAGGCACATTCCCTGTGATGCAGAACTCAAGGCCACCTTCCTCCTAAAAATCCTGTTTCATGATTTCTTCATGAACCACAATCACCAAGCGTTTCTCGTTGTGCTTTGAAATCGCCACGACACCCTGCCTACAGTGTAACCCACACGGGGGATGACGTGATGTTTATGTCCCTTAGAAAACAGATCTTCCATTCCCCTGGTTCAACAGAAGCTGAGGACTCCCCAGGGCCACAATTCCTGGAGTCACATCCTGGCCCTGCCATGTCCCACGCGTGTGATCGCATGTAACACGCTTGGAACTATGTTTTGTCCACAGGAAGCTGTTTTTACTAATGTAACACGCTTGGAACTATGTTTTGTCCACAGGAAGCTGTTTTTACTAAGGTGCTTTCCTTGGCTTATAGGATCCCTTAGCACCCTGAACTTGCCCTATTATAATACACATCACACTTTATTGGAAACAGACCAATTAACCACAAAACAATTTGCAGCATGACAACCTTGCTGAATAATCAGATCACCAAGACAGAGGGAAGACAATTAGATGAGACTCGCTGAAGGATCAATTAGGAGAATGGCCAATTTGGAAATTTGTTCTAAATATTATCTGAAGTTTTAGTGCAACTGAGAGTGTGTGCAGGTTAAGAAGTGGGGATAGGAGGGTGGAAGGGGGTACTGGCACTCCCTCTCGTCCCCTTGAATCTGCTGAACATTGCTTTTGATAATCACTTAGTAAACTGCACGGTGGCCTGTCCCACGAAGGACAGTTTCAACAGCTTCTACAGATAGGTTTGTCTGGTGGAGGCCTTTTTGCAAACCTCCCCCACCCACATCCCACATGGCTGTGCTCAATATTGATTAGGAATTGGGAGCATACCCCCAGATTGGCTTCTTCAGTCACCATGATGGGTCCTGGTGTGGCACACGGAGGGGGCTTTGCTGCCGAGGGGGAGTCCCAGGCCCCACTCCTGCCCCAACAAAACCTCCCTTGGGCGGGGGATGGGCAGCTGGGAGGTCTCCACCTCCGATTTTGTGGCAGAGACAACCAGTTCAAACTGTCTGGTGGTTTTCAGGGAATAAGCTGTTAGTTGATTTTTAGCTACTGATTTTCAGCAAAAATGAGACATTTGGCAAACAGACCTAAGAATACACTTTGCCTATTTAACCCTCTATCTCCCTTAATGCAAAACATGCTCCCTGAAACCTGGCCTCTGCTCCCTCCACCCTCACACCTGAGCTGGCAGGAAGGACACACCTGCCACCTGACAGGGACAGTTCAAGTTAGAGAGACCGTCCCTGGAACAGCTGCACAGAACCAGCCGGTGATCTGCGGGCACACAGAAATATTGACAACCCTGTCCTCCAACTCACACATATGGATGCTCTAGAAGAAGGATGACACAGCTGGAGGAAGCAGGAGAATTCCTTCTGGGGGCGGAAGGTCAACAATCCAAGGTCAGGAACATAGGAACACAGGGTGGGGGGGACAGCTGGCCAGGTGGAAAGAGCTTTGGTATCAGATGATTCCAACGGGATTGTGGGAAGTTACCAAACCTCTCTGGGCCTGAACATACATTTTTTTTTTTTTTTTTAATTCTCAAACAGATATGATGGTAACACCTACCTCATTCAGCTTTTGTGATAAATTCTATGCCTCTATATACACAAACATACACACATACATACATAACACATGCATATATTTATATATGTATATATGATGTGTGTATATAATTTATTATTCTTGGTAGCACATGGAAACAGCTCAATAAATGACAGAAAGTTATCATTACACCTTGAAGAATTCAGCAAAGCCCAGATGGGGGACATTTACTGTTGGGATAAAGAGATTCCTTCCCGTGGTCACTAGAAGTTTCTGAGGAAGAAAACAACGTATCCTTAGAACAAGAAGGAAGGAGTGGACATTTAACACAGACTGGGCCTTGTATATTTTTTATCTGCCAGCATATCCTGTTTGTTCTCCCATCAGAACACAGCTCCAAGACAAGCACGTCCCAGCAATTCCACAGCCACCTGCAGCTGTCTGGAGAGGCCAGGGTCAACCTCTCTGGACAGCTGCAACTGCTTCCAATTGGCCCCTTTCTTCTGCTCTGGCAATACTGCAGTCTAGTCTTAAAAAAGCAGTCTGATTAATCATGTAAAAATAAATCGGATCACACTCACCCTCCAGTGCCTTTCCATCACACTTAAAATCCCAAGTATTTCCCACGGCCTCCCAGTCCTAACTGGCCCTACTCTTGGCTAATGCCTGAAGGACTCACCTGTGCTCCTATGCTCTCCTAATCCTGAGAGTTTTGACAATGCCTCAACCACAGGGCCTTTACACTTGCTGCATGTTACCCGGCTCCCGTCTTCACATTATTTAGGTTCCTATTCAAATGTTACCTGCTCAGAGAGTCCTTCTGTAATCACCTAAAATAGCGTCACACACTGTTTGCTACCCCTTCCCCTACTTTTTCACTCCTTTAACTATTGCGTAACTGTAGCAGGCATGCCACATGTAAGTATGCTTATTCATGTACATGGTTTTGGATCTTCTGTTCACTAAAATGGAAGCTCTTTGCTAAAGGGCTTCTCCTGACTTATTTCGAGCTACACCCCCAGGGCTTAGAACAGTTCCTGACACACAAAAATGAGCCAGTAGATTTTAACAGACTGCAATTAATTCCCAGACACCCACCACCATAAGTAGCTTGTGTTTCAACTTCCATTCTCACACAGAGCCATCTTCCACTGCAACTACAATCCCACCTAGCCCACCCTGGAAAAGTCCTAATAAGTCACAGAGGCAAACAGACCTCTTGTCTACAAAGAAGGAAAAAAATCTCTTCCCTCTTTAACTATATCTTACTTGGGATCCAACTTATCAAAGGTTCTTGCCAGCTACAGAATGAGAAGCTATTCAAATGCGCAGGGTGGAGGTAGCAGGGGGCATTCTGCCCTGTGCCCCATGGTGAAAAGGGCAGATTGCAGGGCTACCAAGAAAGCACAGGTCTCTCAGAAGCAAAGGAAACAAAAACAAGGACTATGATCGATTGTTCCACAACAGAGTAAGACAATCCAAGCCCCTATGAATTCGGTCTCACAGACCACAAATGCTAATAATGAAAAACTGTTACTCTGTAGTAACAAAAGCCTGGCAGACAGTTTGGCACCCTCTACGAAAACCCCACGTACAAATCATCACTTTTCCTTGGGAAACTGAAAGAAAAATCCCAAAGTCCCACTGTTGCTACTGTTTAATGATTGTCACCTTGCCATCTCTACCGTAAGCCACAGACAACACTATCTGACCAGTGCACCCCCCATCGGCAGCACTGGGCTGGTAATGTGTTTTTATAGGAATTTCAATTATAAAAGCCATCCAGCCCCCGAACTGGTATTTTACGCAATCGTGTTGATTTCTTTCTCCACTTACAAATAGAGAACTTGTCTTTTGTCCAACCCTGATGTCCAGCAGGTATCAGGATTCAATAGACCTGCCATACGGAGTGTTAGTCTTTATAAATAGGTGAGAATTCCCGATATCTGAGCCGTATAGAATGTGTGGGGGGCTGCACTGGGTTTTTCCAGCCTGAGGGAATGATACCCTCAAACACTTTTTGCAGAACCACGAGTCACGACTTTTGTTGACCAAGCAGTTCTGATTTTTCATTTCACTCTACGAGGGGGGTGGATTGGCTGGAAGATAATCTGACATTTGATTGATACTGGTGTCTCCTTTTTCATGCTTGGTTCAAAATTCAGAGTTCAAATGGAAACTTTATGAAGCATACAACGTATTATTAATATGGCCATCAAAGGAACAGGGATATCTCTCTCAATTTGAAATGTGATCAATAGCAATTCATTAAGAATCCACTGAGCAGCCGCTCGAAATGAGACGAGGTAGATGGAAACACTTGCCATACGCATGCAGACTTTCACTTTCTGTCGCTGCTTCTTTTAGGAAAAATGTGTGCAGATCACTTGCTCACAAGGCAGGGTTTGTTAAGTCATGGAATGGAGTCGATACCTATCTACCTTTCAGGTTGTAACTTTTCCATATTTGATCTGTGTTGTAAAATATAACCTAAGATACACCAGAGCATGCAAGGGTTTAACAGGGAAGGTACAGGCTTGAGAATATCAGCATACCCATAGATGATGCCTTTTTGCATTTTAAAATCACCATTCTTTCTCACCCGTGCTCCCATCCAAGCAGGCTGTCTGCTTTTGCAGCACGCTCCATTCTGCTAAGACTCTGAACGCGTTAAACCACTCTTAGATGCCAGGAACATTCACCTGCCACTCCTAGCAACACAATTAACCATCACTCTTCTGTTAGGCATTTGTGAAGGGTTAATGATGTTGCCACCTCTGACAGTGAGAAGCTGAGATACTTGGATCTAGGGGTTAAGGGGAGGGAATAGTAGGGCTGTCATCAACAAAGTTTTATAGAAATAGAGTGTGCCATTGCTTCAAATGAGAGCATGCATACCTCTTGAACTCGCCCAGTAAGACTTTATACCATTGTAAATGCTGAGATAGATTAGACAAGTAAAACTAACCCCAGCTTTTAGGAAAGGCAGGGCTGGGGACATGTTCCTAGCTCTCTGTTCTCCCTCTCATCATGGTCTCCAAGGACTCTAGGGAGTGAAGTATTTGCCATCAGCCTTCCTTTACTGCTCCACTGATACAAAGTAGAA
Source organism: Loris lydekkerianus (assembly GCA_963574355.1). Classification (NCBI taxonomy): domain Eukaryota; kingdom Metazoa; phylum Chordata; class Mammalia; order Primates; family Lorisidae; genus Loris; species Loris lydekkerianus. The sequence goes on from CAUYPK010046596.1 coordinate 21,696, forward strand.
GGCGAGTGTCTGTCTGTAAGGTTCAGCTGCAGCTGTATGTTTTTGAAGGTTATGAAATGCTCAGCTACAAATGGATGGGCGGTAATGTCCTCCCTCACTGGCTGAAAGTGATACCTTGGAAATATTTCTTTGCAATTGTTTTGGTCATAGTTGAGGCTTAAAAACAAAAACTAAAACAAAAAAAGGAAAAGCAAAAGAAATCGGGTGTTAGTTAAGGCACTCACCTATCGTGTCATTTAATCAAGTAATCCCATGCTAATGAAAGTTCAAATTTAACTGTTCTGAACCATATCAAAGCAAAAAGACAGGCGTTATTTGGATGGACATATCATGCAACTATGAGATTTTCAACTGCCAATGTCCTGGTCTCAAAACAAAAAGACTTTGTCTAAATGTTGCTGCTTGAGATACGTTTTAAAAGAAAGGAAATAGAGGATCTTCAGCTAATAGAGTATAGATCCCCTTCTTATGAGACAGAGATAATTATATTCCCTAATGCCTCCAGCTTTGTAGATTCCGTCTTTTACAGCCTATAATATTCCATAAATATCCCAAATAATTCACATATCAATCTCTGTAAACGCAGATATAATACATCGAAACCACGGAAGTCACAGGTCTGTGTACCTAATCTCCCTATTCAGTATTGTACCATAAAAACATAGATTATACAGTGAGATTTTATTGTGGATTCATCCAACACAGTCTGACTTTTCTGGACCATAGATTATTAAAACCAGAAATAAAACATCAAAGTTAGCAAAATGCCTAATGTCTTCTTCTATGGCAGAGCCTGAAGGCTTCAGTGATATGCCACAGATATATGATCTTTTTTTTTTTTTTTTTCTTTTTTCATAACTAAACTTTCTAGGGTGACTAACTGCAGCATGTGAAGAAGGGGAGGGGGGGGGGGAAGGATACTGAGATTTGGATGGTGCATCAAGAAGTAGCAATGTTTGTTACCTGCAGAGGTGTTACAAGAAATTTCATCTGCTGCAACGAAGACGAACTGATTTCTGGAAGAGAAGATAAAATTCACAATACTGCTCGCTCAGGGGGAAATGTGCTCTCTGCCGATTGGTTGGATGTGTAGAGATGAGGGGAGGGGAGGGGACTGCGTCTGAATGGGTGTTGTAAGGAGATGTGCTGATGTCTCTGGGACTTAGAGAATTTAGAGAGATCATAAAACAGGCATGCAGGGACCTCTTAGAATGAAATCATGGTGATGGCAGAAAATGGAACATGGACAAGCTCTTGCACCGAATATTAATCTTATGTGTTACCAAAATACCATGCCAGGGTCTATTTCTAAAGCTACAGCATTTCAAATCGTGCTCACGTGGAGTCCTTGGCTAAAAGGAGATTCCATTAAAAAACTTATCAACTATGGATTAGGAAAAAAGGTATCTGCTATAAGCTAGCTAGGGAAGTTATAAAATTCTAGACTTCATTATTACAGTGTAATATCAAAAATTTTTTTCTAAAGAAAACAAAATGCTGTCATTTCAGAAAAGAATTTTATGTGGTGCTATGCTATGAGTAATAATTTCTCATCCAACTGGGCTTGCTATACACAAAGAAGGTAAGAGAACTCATCAGTTGAAATCAACTCTGTCTTGCCACATTATTTTTAATGATGCTGTATTAAAAAGAAAATATAAAGAGGAAAATGCTATTTTACTTTGATTTAGTAAATCCAGAAAAATAATAAAACTCTCTTAAGATGTTTCTAGCTGTGATAGTTCCACAAGGTAACGTGTTCTAGTTCAGAGGTACTGTCTGTTTTTGTACAAATAAGAATGTTGGCATCAGGTGGATTATAAACATGGCCCACTGAGGTTAGGCAGGCTCTAAATGCCTCAGCAGCAGCCTCGGGAGGGTTTGCATTTTCATTAGTTAATTTTTTCCTGTGTATATAGATCATTAAGAAACAAAACAAGATAAATGCTTGCATTTTTTTTTTTTTTTTTTTTTTTTTTTTTTTTGTCTTAGTTTGTTTTGTTTTTTTTAAATTTTTAAGTGCTT
>CAUYPK010046597.1:0-54117 GCA_963574355.1 Loris lydekkerianus
TGAGAAAAGAACTCTCTGTATTTTAAGACACCCAGTCTGTGGAATTTTGTTATGGCAGCCCAAGAAGACAAGTGTATGGCACAAAGATGTTTCAAAAATTATTTGAATGATTTGGAAATAAATTCCAAAAATTTCAATAAAAATCTACATTACTAGCTTCTCTCACTAAGTTTGGAAGCCTAACAAATAAACCCATCACCACGGCCCACCAGTTGCTTTCTACAGTGCTTTGTGTGTGAGTCGGATTGTTCTCTACAGTAACACAGGTCGCCAACAATTCACCTTACTTCATACATAGTTTAAACAAATTAAAATAAGCAATTACATTTCAATAAAAAGTCAGATTAATGGCTTTTTTTATAAATTGGAAAATCTGGGATCACTGTCGTGGGATTTCATGAAGGTAACTCCCGTTGTAACTGAGTCTTGCCCTCTTCTTCAAGACAGGGCACAAGGCTGCTGCCTGCTCCTGTTACCAGACTTAGCCTCTGTTTCTCCTCATCCCTCCACATCACCCTTATGGACCCTGGGAATATGAACTTAGGTCCCATGTCTGCACTATGGTGGTCCGTGGTATGCTCCCTGCCTCACTGTTTAGAATGATCCACCTGACACTTCACTGGAGAAAGATACTTATGGAAGGCAGCGTTAGACCTCTTCACCAGAGACACGCTGACACACTTCTCATCAGATTCCAACAGATGTGTTTGGCATTAGCCTATCAAACAAGATAAAAAAATAAACACAGTGATAGGGTTTCCCCAGTAAAATGTAGGACTATCCTGAAAAACTCTCAATGTCCTGTTCAACAAGGCTTCACTCAGTTTTCTCTGAAAATCTAATGATGGGCAGGCAGAAGAAAGATCAAGCCTTCAATGAAAATGAAATTAGAGCCATCTGGAAACACTGTCCAATGTCGTTTAAGAAGCTAAGATTGTTTTCTACACCCTCCTAATGCCTGGAGTCTCTCTTGGTGTGAAGTTTGCCAGCTGGCTGAAATATCTACTGATTCATTGCATTACCAACTTATCAACATGTAAATTATGTAAGAGCCAGCATCTAAGTTTCTTTTATTTTATACTTTCCAAAATTCCTTTCTTATAGAAAACTCAATTATATTATTTGTGAAGTAAATGAATTAATGTGGTACATATCCACTGAGAAGAAAATAATTGGATCATTCTAGTTTCCCAGAAGCATCTGGATGTCTATTTTTAAAGCTAGTTTTGGTATTGCCAGGTACAGACTTCCTAAATTCTCACAAATTAGAAAAATCTAAATATAAGAGGATTGGTGCTGCCCTTTTGGAGGGAAATACGGCAACATCTAACAAAATGACATGCACATTTACCCCTGCCCTAGCACTCACACTTCAAGAAATTTACTTCCAATAATATGGAAGTATTCACACACAAGGTTATTAATTGCATCACTGTTTTGGGAAAATATTAGAAACAACTAAATACCCATTCATAAAGAGTAGTTGAATAAACTGTGTAAGAAGCTAAGATTTGAATGAGATTACAGCAATTTGGGACATTCAGGCAAATGAATACTGTGAAAAATATTATGAAAATGGTATGGAAATCTCTATAAACTGACTCGGAGGGAATTCCCAGGACATACTGCTGAATGAAAAAAGCAAAATACATTTTCGGTATGCTACACTTTATGTAATAAAGAAGGTGGCATGATAAAAAACATGTCAGTTAAGAAAAAAATCATAGAAAAAGAGAGAGCAAGAAGCATAGATACATGCATACACACAGGTTAGTAAGCACACACATTTTCTAGGTCTGCTGAGAGGGCCTGGCACCCCAGGGGCAGTGAGCACGACTAGCACTGAGGTCTTGGTTTCTAAACCAATAGAACAGAGTCTTCTTAGAGAAATGGTTGATTCCAGATCTGGGATCTAAGTTCAGCCTAGAACATCTGTAGCTTCAGAAAATAAGGAAGTGCTTGATAGAAGATGAGGCTGTGTGAAAGGGTGCGGGAGCCAGCCGGAAGCCGCTCTGAACGGCCAAAGCTGGCATGATTTGAGCAACAAAATAATAACAAAGACTAAATGCATATGAGTCCATACTTAAAGGAATAATTGAATAAATAAATAAGTGGGACATGAAAGACATCTTTTCTAAAGACAACAATTCTAATGAATAGACGTAGAAGGAAGGAGGGAAATACAAAATCATCACTAGGCAATGATTGAATTATTGAAATGAATTCTAAAATCAGTGAGCAAAAGTTTGAGAAGTAGAAAATTAGTGCACTCTCAATTATCTCCCCTAAGTTATTTCTCAACTACAAAGGGAAAAATAGTAACTCTACCATAGGAAAACATGACAGACACCACCTTACCAAGAGGTCAAGGTTAATATCACCAATAATGAGACATAAAAGAATCCTACATCCACTAATAAGATGCACTGGGGAAAATGCAATACCACTTTCCTGGGATTATTCCCTAAAACATATAATTTCAATCTAATCATGAGAAAGCATTATACAAACACAAATTGAGAAACATTCAGCAAAATAACTGACCAGAAGTTAGCAAAAGGGTCAAGGTCATACAAGACTTAAGGAAAGAATAAAGACTTATCATAGAACGGGGAAGATAATTAAATAAATGCAAGCTGTGATACTGGATTGGAACCTAGGACAGAAACAAGACAATAGGTGGAATATTGATTAAATTAGAATACTGTTTATGCTTTCATTAATTGAATCATGCTTATTTTAATTTCCTTCTTTTGATATGTATCAAAAATTTCCTTGTATCTATGTATCTGTGTATCTGTGTATCTATGTATCCGTGTATCTATGTATCCTTGTATCTATGGTTATTATTATGGTTCTTAACATTAGGGGAAGCTGAATGAAGTGTAGATAGGAAATCGTTCTTTGGCAATGTTTTATAAATCTACAATATTTTACAATAAATTACTTGACTATATAGATCATATGCAGTATTTTGACCCCACATCTGATAATAGAAACATCAATATGCCTATGCATTCTTCCTTAATATTTTTTCCAGTTCTTACTACTATTTTTATTATTTTTCTTTGTTAAATTAAAAAAAATTTCAAAGTCTTGTGGGGTTATAAACGTTTTTGCTTACATGGATCATTTTTGTAATGCTTGAGTCATGGTTATAAATCTACAATTTGTAAAGGTGTGGAATCAACCCAAGTGCCCATCAATCCATGAGTGGATTAATAAAATGTAGTACATGTATACTATGGAGTACTACTCAGCCATGAGGACGACTTAATGCCTTGTGACACAATTTGGATAGAATTGGAGGCCATTTTCCTAAATGAATTATCTAAAGGATGAAAAAACAAACATGACATGTACTCACTGTTATCAATGCATCGGCACTCACTGAACTAACTGAGGAGCACACGTGTGCTTAGAAGGAAGGTGAACCTCACGGAAATCAAACAGAGTCGAAAGGTGAAGACCTACCTAATGGGCGCAGTGAACACTACCTGGGTGATGGGCACATTTTGTATTTTTTTGTTTCTCTCTCACCTTTCTTCCTTCAAGGAACTTCAGTGCCGTGCCAATGTTAGCCACGGCGTGGATTCGCTTCATCCGGCGTCCTTGTTCACAAGGCTGCAAAGAAAGGAGAAGAAAACCAAATGCTCACATTAAAAAGTTACTTATAAAATCTACTATTTAAATGGATTAAAAAATATACTTGAAGAATATGCTAGAGGAATCAATATTGTCCAATTTCTATGAAGGTCAACAAAGACATAAAGGAGGGTTATTTCCACAGCACTCTGAAGATATGCTGACTTAGTCCATAACAACATTCATTCTCAGCTTACCTGTTAATGCATGTGCCTAAAAGTAGAAATTCACAGACCCCCTGCATTGTCTATTGAGGCAGGAGTCTCAATAGGACTGCGTCTCTCCTCTAACTGAGGAAATCCATATATGAAAAGTACACTAGGTCATTCACCATTTTTTTCAGTTGTATGAACACATGGGGACACTCACAGTATTAGTAACATTTCTTGATTTGAATTACCAGAGTACAAGGCACATACAAGCCAAGGTTAAAAAAACAGAGTCAGGAGGATAAAACTGTACGTTCTGATATATAGATACTCCGAGTTACATGTGTTTAAGTGACCAAAATTGATTACGTACTTTCTCTGTGCCAAACTATGAATTTGAATGCACAAAATAATTTCAATGAAGTGTATATTACAGGCTTCTACATGAACAGGAAACAGGCATTGAGGTTACAAAGCTGCTTCTCTCAGTGACCCTGGAGCCCTAAATAATCTCCCATTAAAATTCAAAACCAAGCAACTTTTAATTTCCAATTAATGTTTTGACGGGCAGTAACTCTGATGACACAATTTGAAACAAATATTTAAACAGAGGAAATACTTTTTAATATTGATGTGTTCTTACTGAGAATTCTGTCATACAGGACACAGGCTCATTATTGGTCCATGCACAGCTTGCTTACTTTATTTAATTAATGAATTATCTTTTATATAAAGTATAAAGCACCCATGAACCTGCCACCTAAACTAAAACAAAGCCAAGGCCGATAGTGAAGTATGAAAGCCAGACTCTGCAACCCCACCACCCTCCTGCCTTCCTCCACACAGGGCAACCATCACACTCAAACCCATTCAAGGCTTTCCTTTCCATATAGATTCATTTCGTTCGTATGTAAAATACTTAAAGATATTTTAGCTTTCAGCTTTATATAAAGAGCATTACTACATTCATCCCTTGAAACTTACTTTTTCACATATTATGTTGCTCAGATTCATCTGTCATTGCCTTTCATTACATCTCATTCATTTTATATAATAGAATATATTACATACCATGTATTATAGAATATTCTAAATTGTACACTATACGATGCAGAGTAAGTTATTCTATACTATTATGTAGTACAGCTATATAACATGCCAAGTATATACACTCCTTCTGATGTGAATCTGGGTTATTTGGGGGTATTGCTATTGTAATATGCTCAGGGATCACTCTTGTGCTTCTTACCTTTTGTACAAGCATAGCTTCTCTTGGACGTACACCAAAGAACAGAATTTCTAAGTCAGAGGGAATGCGACTTGGGAGCTTGCAAAGGTCAAACTTTTCCAAAACGGCTGTGCTACTTTTCACTCTCACCAGCGTCACAGAAACAGTGCTGTTGCTCCACGTCCTCGGCAGCACTAGATCCTGACATATGTTTTAAAAATATTTTTTCAACTGGGGCAGCGCCTGTGGCTCAAAGGAGTAGGGCGCTGGCCCCATACGCTGGAGGTGGCGGGTTCAAACCCGGCCCTGGCCAAAAACTGCAAATATATATATATTTTTTTCAACTGAATACCTGTATGCCTGTCTTCCATAGTGGTCTTCATTTGCATTTCCCTGACTAGCAGCAGTAGGGGACATCTCTTCCTCTGTTCTTTGGCAACATGTGTTCCTTCGGTAAAACGCCTTGCACATCTCTTGCCCAGGCTTCCCTTTGGGGTGTTTGTAAACTTTTATATTAAAGATGTATTTTATATATTCTTGGTTTAATCGTCTCCCTATCCTTTCACAACATATGTTGTAAATATCTTCTACAAGTTTGTCTTTTGTGACTTTATCTTTAAAGATTTTTAATTTTAAAAATGTTCCTAATTTTAATGTAGTTAAATATAGCAGTCTTTTTGTTGCTGTTTGTGGAGACAGAGTCTCACTCTGTTGCCCTGAGTAGAGGGCGGTGGGGTCATAACTCACAGCGACCTCAGACTCCTGGGCTTAAGCGATCCTCTTGCCTCAGCCTCCTGAGCACGTGGGACTACAGGCACCTACCACAATACCCAGCTAGTTTTTCTATTTTTAGCAGAGACGGGGGTCTTACTCTTGCTCAGGCTGGTCTCAAACTCCTAAACTCAAGCAATGATTACAGATGTGAGCCACCACATCTGGCCTGGTGATCTTTTATAATCAATGTCTTTTTCTCTTATTGAACAATATTTTTCCTACCCTTATGTCTAAAAGACAGTCCCTTATATTTTCTACTGAGAGTTTAAACTGTTTCTGCCATTAGGTCCTTAATCCACATAGATTCAGTTTTTGTATAGGCCTTAAGGATTTGATTTTATATTTTTCTATCAAAGTAAACTTTTTCTCATGTTCTACTTGTTGAACAATCCTGCTTCTCCCCAGACATGAAGCCCACCCCAACGTACTTCATGTACTAAAGCTCCATTTATGTCTCATCTGTTTTGCGACCCTATTGCATTTGTTGATATGCTCACACCGTACCATAGAATACCATAAAAGCAGCGGTTCTCAACCTGTGGGTCGCAACCCCTTTGTAACAACGAAAATACATCGCAGCATTAGGAAGGTTGAGAATCACTGGCCTAAAGTCATACAGCTTCATTGTAAGAGGGGAATATTTAGTAGAGCAAACTAGTTCTCTCTGCTTTTCTTCTTCAAGTATATCCTGGTTAAGTGAGAAAGATACAAATATCTATCGTAGTGTTCAATCACATAGGTAGAACGTCCATAGCTGACGACTGCCCTACACTGGCCACCTTGTTCTGTTGACCTAATTTCCATAGACCGTGCACCCACCGCATGTACTCACTGTACAGGAGATCTGGTTCTTTATGTCAGTCACCTCTGTGTGTTGACCGGTCTGTTACAGTTCCTCTGATTGGTTCCTCAACTTACAGAAGTTGTACTCTACTTGCATCCATTTTTATACAACTTTACCTAGTCTACTACAATTATTCTTCCTACTGGGCTAAAAGTGCTTTGATTGAACCAATCATATCTCATTCATCTGTGTTTTCCTGAGAGGGCATAAGTACTGAATTATCCATAATACGTACCCCAGAAATGTTATCTGCATAATTATCAGACGATGCAGCCCTGTCGCAGAATTGAGCTCCACTGCGAATACTTAATCAATGACTTACAGGGTCGTCTGGAGAATATGCAAAGGCTTTCCATGCTCAAGATTTCCTAACAGTGCCCCTTGTTTACTTCTTAATGGATTATTAGGCTTCTCCTGAATGTAAAGGTTTCAAGATCTTTTTTAAAAAATACAGTACAGGAGGTTAACAAAATAGATACAAAAACAAGTTTCTCTGTAGTCCCTGATCTCTATTCAAGTTGATGCCATCATTTCTAGTTTTTCTTTTTTTGTTCTTTTTTTTTTTATTGAATCATAACTGTGTGCATTAATGCATTAGGGGGCACAATGTGCTGATTTGATATGCAATGTTGAATGCTTATCTCAGACTTGTTAACATAACCATCAGCTCACTTACTTATTTGTTGTGGTAAGACGTTTATATTCTTAATAGTTTTGAAATGTACCATTGCATGGTGCACATTAGGTGAGGTCCCACCAAATACCCTCCCTCCTCCTGGCCTCCCCTTCCCCTCCCCTCTCCCTCCTCTTTTCTCCTTCTTTCTGGACTATAGTTTTGTTTTAGCATTCGTATGAATGCATAGGTGATTATATATTGATTTCATAATAGTATTGAGTATATTGAATACTTTTTCTTCCATTTTTGAGATACTTTACTAAGAAGAATATGCTCCAGCTCCATCTGTGTAAACAGTGACCACTCTAGACTCTGTTTCTAACTTTTCAATAGCAATTTCTCACATTCTTAAAATAATTCCTAAGTACAAAATTAAATTAGTGTTCCTATATTTATGTGCAGTTAATGATATATAATTACTGATTCATTTAAAGGGTAAGTGTTCCACAAATAATATTCAAGGTATATAGTAAAAACCAAGAGTAATAATATGAAATATAAAATCACAGGTAAGGGAGTTGCAATAGTTTAATAAAGGGTACTAGGATATTGAAATTTCACTCTTACCCAGAGATGTTAGCAGTAGAAGGGACACTAAGCCATTTGGCCCCATTTTCCAGATGATCACATTAGAGCCAGAGTCCTGAACTATGTGAACTGTAACATTTAAGTGTAGGGTTCTCAGTAGGGTTCTCTCATCACATAATTACAATGTTGATGCTCATAAGAGAAGTGTTCTTGCCCACACTGTCTCTTTGAAACGCTAAAGAAATGTCTAGAATGTTCATTCCTTTAAAGGAAGCTTTTTATCGTGTCTGAACCATAATGCATATACAGGTGTGAAATTTAAATAACCATTGCCATAGCATATTTATAATTTCAGAATAATTTTATGTAATTCAAATATTGCAGAATTCAATATAAATAAATAATAAAGGTTAAATCAGAAAATTCTCTTCCACATTTCTTAGAATGCTAAGACATTTTCTGACAGTCCTTCCTGCTTTAAGATCCCATGATTCTATGTCTGAATATGTAGGGCACTTAAACAGAAGTAATTTTCATGTCAAAACTACATACTTTTTCTAGAATAATTTAGCTTGGCAGTTGAATGTCTATCAAAATTTCTGTATACTGTTGGCCAAGGACAATGACAGAATTATACTGACACTTAGAATGACAGACACACTCCTTGAATGTTCATATGAATACCCACAAGAAGATGCCTCAACTTACAAGTAAATAGCTTAATTCAGGAAGATATATAAAGATGGCCAGATAAATTAGACGACCAAGGAAGTATACATTTTAATCTAACGCCTCCCACATCCTAATGCTTATCCAGCTTATTCCAAATTGCCAGCTCATGTGCATCTAGCTTGGTTTCTTTCAATGCAGAGCTTAATACAAAGACCTGGATGTATGTTGTTTATTGGGGAGGTGATCTTAGGTAGTGGGAGTGAGGGTCTGTGGAGAGAGAGTCTGGGAAGGAGGAAAAGCCAACAAAAGATGTGGCATTCTAAGTTACTTCTGTGATCAACTGGAGCTCAATCCCACAAGGGACCCGATGAGGAACTCAGTAAGATAAGTGGAAAATATGTCTCAGAATTGCTGCTACTAAAAGTTTGAGGGTGGAGTATTTATTCATGGACTCTCATTTCCATTGGTGAAGATCCTTTGGGACCATTAAATCCTGAATACTTCAGTGCTGCCATGATCAATTTGTGGCTTTGATAAGACCTCCAAGGCCGAAATCCAGACCGATGCTACCAGTACTTGATGTGGAGGGTGTCAGGGTGTATGAGAAATGTCTATCACCGATGGAGCTGAGATGGGACAGGGGATCTGCTACAGCATGAATCCAATTAGATGAATGATTGACACAAAATCATTATCGGTTTGCAGTGTTTAGTAAGCCACTCTTTCACAAAAGTTATTTTTAGGACTCCCTGCAAAAATAATGTTCAGGTACAAACACTATTTAAAATACTCAATTATCCAAGTGTAACAATTGCATAGTTGTTGCTAAGATGTAAGAGTTAAAGAAAAAAAGCTCTCCTAATTTTAGACTCCCATTTCTAGCGAGCTGTTATCCAACATCCTGAAGATGATTTCCTGAATTCCTTTTTCCAATTATGGCAAACGTTATTTATAAAGAATTTATATTTACAAACTACTTACTGCTTAAAAGCATAAGCAAGAAAAAATAGATATTTTATTATCAATAATGTAGGAAAATATGCTTTACAGCTCACTGTCAAGGTTGTTTTTCTTTTCTTTTCTTTTTTTTTTTTTTTTTCCACTCTGCTGGTTCCACAGCACATAAAATCAACTCGGAATGTTCTGTTCTTGTTACAAATGATTGATGATGTCAACAAGAATATAAAAAATGTCATAAAGTTGCAAGCTTAACTTTCAATACACCACTATATAAATACACAGGTATGGACCAACAATCCTTTCCAAATGGAAACCAAGCACTCAAAAAGGGGTAGCTAATTTGCAACTAATCTTCCTGGACACCATACAGATGTAATAGTCAACCATGTTAGGTTAGTGACGAAGTTCTTCACTCTTCTAAGGGAACTACTACAAATACAATGTTTTAAATCCACTAGGGGAGTGCAGCGACAAGAAGGGAAATTTATGTCTTATTTCCAGAAGTGACCAGTAGCCCCATGGTTCCTTTATAGACCAACTATAAGAAAAGAACTTTCCCTTATATGGGTAGCACCCATGTAAGAAAAACTTCATAATCTCTAAGTCCCAAATGGAAACACTTTGACGAGTATGATCACAAAAAACATCTTACCAGTTTCTGCCCAGATAGGACCTCCAGGAGAGCAAGCAGCTTAACACCATCTTTCATGTCTTCAAAAAGGTCATCCACCACCATTGGGGGTTTCCGCTGTAAAATATAAAGGGAATAAATGCAAAAAATCTTTCTCTCTCCCTTTCCCTCTCACATTTGCTACTCAATGTAGTGAAACTGGTAGAAAAAATAAATTTCTGTATACATTCTATTTTGGATATAATCATCAATTTCCTTTTGATAACTATAAGAAGTAAAACAATCTAGTGGAAATAAAACTCAACATTCAAGAATGTCAGAAGATTTAATACTTTGGCTTTAACAAATATACCAGCTTCTTTCTAGAAAGAGATTTTTGACAACTCCATTCTGAGCAAGCCACGTTACTATGGCTTGATAAGGTATGGCCTTTCCACAGGACATTCTCACCAAGACAGCCCCATTAGCTCAGCGTCCTATTGAAGGAGCGTGGTCAGCTTAGCCTAGGTCACAGATTGAATCTCCCCGAGGCTTACTTAGCTGGTGTGTTCTGTTTCACAGCCTGGGGATCTAGCAAGCCTCTCTTAGTGGGGCATTCAACCCAAAAGAGCGTTAAGTGCAAGAGTACAGACTGATCCGGGCAAATCCATCACCACCACTAGGAAAATAAAACAAAGTCTATGTTTAATTCATGGAGGGCCTTTTATTTTTTATGAAAGTTTTTAAAATAAATATACTGGGGTTCATCAAACTTTAAATTAGTGTCTTTCCTGGCTCAAAAGAATGTAAAAAAGCAATGATGCCTATTTCAGTTGCCAATAGAACTGATTTCTCACAGAGTACGAATTTCTTCCATTTACCAAGTGAGTTTAAGCCATATAGTTTTCTGATTCCCACTGACTCTTATTAAAGGCCTGATGTTCACTGACTCTAAACTTTATTTCCTTAAAAAAAAAAATGTGTTCTATGTAGAGCTATGTTATCACCAAATGGCTGAAATGTGATTTTTTTTTCTTTTCCCACTGATACAGACCATTTATATGTCTCTCACGAATGCATAAATTACAGTCTCTAAATGATGCAATTCTAATTTTAAATGTATTTTTCTCTCTTTATAAAATGAACAGCTGAACACATTGTATTCTCATGCTGTGAAATACATGTGAACATGAAATACATGTTCAAAAATGAGTTTTCATTTTCAATCATTTTCCTTAAATTTCCACCATTCACACTATTTCTAACTTCTACAGCAAAAATGTAATAGCAACTTTATGTTCTAAGCATATAAATGAAATTATTGAGATCAAAAGGAGCCATTAAAATGAAAACCATCTGGTGTGATAATCAAAATTATTGTCCAAGCCATATATAGTCATTAAAAACATGATCTATTTATCATTCGAAATGTTTATTCATATCCTAATCATTTACATAAGTGAAACAATGAGAAAAATTTCATCAATGTTTGATATGTTCAATAAGCAAACACAAAGTTTTTCATACAGTGTTAACCTAGATATGTAATAAAAAACAAAAACAAAAAAACTTAAAGAAAGCAGGTAGTTCCCATGCAATAACAAAGATTCCAAAAAACTTTACACCAACATAATAAAATGCATCCACCTACCTGTTCTGCTTTTAAACATACACAGATCTCTGCTACTTTGAAAACATTATCTGTTGACCCCACTTATGCCTCTCTTTTCTTTCTTATATCTCTACATGTTCCCTGTTTCCTTCCAGCATTCCCTGCACGATGCTTCTGGATTTGACCTTCAGATCAGCTGTGACTGCTGAACAGTTCAGTAGCCCCGTGGCCTCACTGCACGGAACAATGCTGATACCATCCTCTCCTGGATCTGTTCCTCCCCAAACTTCTGTACTCAGACTACCTCATTCACAGGGACCAGTCCCTTTCTCTCTCTTTCTCTCTCTCTCTTCTTCCTAACTATGGTCATTCACCAAACTCAATCCTGATTCCTTTGATCTTGATATAATTTTGTTTGCATGGATATGACTCTTGAATCCTTCCTGCCTCTCCTAAACATTGTCAAACTTGTGGCAGGCATTCAACATATGATGTCAGACAATTAAGTTTGCAAACTCATCCTAGAAAAAACTGCTACATGCCACATTGCTTACTATCTCTACTGTCACATTCAAACTATGCCCCTTGGGAAGCCAGGCACTAGTCCGTGCCTCAATGACATTTTGGAACTCTTTTTCTGGAATGGCCATTGGAGCTGTTGTCATATGAGATATGACAAAGAAGTTTGTGAACTCATTCTAGAAAAACTGCTTTGAAGGATAGACTAGGGACTGGTGTCAGAGAATAGCTTCCCAAGGGGAGTATGTTGAAGATGATCATAGTCAGATTCAGTAATAAGGTGTGTAGCACTTTTTCTAGGGTGAGTTTGCAAACTTAATTGTCTAACGTCCTATCTTGCTGGCTGACTCATTGACTGACTGAACAAATGGGTGTGAATATTGTGTGAAACCAATAAAAGACCTTCCTTTATCAAAAATTACACCAGAAAGAAAACAACCTTAGTAATCATTAGACAGGTTTGCCATCCCATTTTGCATAAGATATTGTTTATATTTAGCAAATGATCAACTGGGGAGATGTGACTACATCACATTTATTTTTTGGAACAATTTTTTAATACAAAATCTTTCACCTAAAATGTTTCTCCTATCACAAATACAAATACATCTCCAATATGGCTCCTTTGGTGGGACTCGGGTCATGGGTATTGGAAGAGTTAGAAATGAGGGTAATTTGCTGGGTCCTGACTTAGTGGGAAATACAGACACCGTGGTTTTGGCCCTATTGCAGTTTGATCTGATGTGCAGTTTCAAGCACTAGGTAGAAATCTATCTAACACTTTTCAAGACCACAATTACCTTTTTTTTATTAATGGAAAATTGTAATAGGCTCTCTGTTTTCTGGAAATGGTATTTGGGAAAATTATACTCTTTCTTGGTCTTGCCAGTCTTTTCTAATACATTCTATAGTGACCCAAGACATATTTGTTCTGAGTGTGAGGTGGTTCAAACAATTATGGTTGAGGTGATGGGGAGATGGGAGAAAACAAGACGAGAAGGAGAAATTTTGCCTCTGTGCTATCATTTCTAGAAGCTCTTCTCAACCTGGGCTTAAGCCATAAATTCTAGCTCTAAGGCTACAGACAGAGGGCAAATGCATAGGTCTCTGCTGCTGGACCACTGGCATTGCCTGGCTACCCCCTTGGTAGCTAACTCATGAACACAGCAGACCTCTCAGAGCTCATCACCCTATTTCTCCTTTGCTTTTGCCACAGCAGTCCCCTAAATAGCATGGAATGAGATTCATTCCCTTTCTCTTAGGAGAAATATTTCTCCTTGGACTTCATGAAATCTAGAGAAGCACAGGCATTATAACTGACCATTTCCTGTTGTTTGGGAAAATAATCTATTCTCTAACAAGTGTGAGTGTGTGTGTGTGTGGGGGGGGGGGTGTGACAAGAGATAAGGGTCTAATTTCATTCTGCCATTGGATATCTAGTCTTCCCAGAACTGTTGATTGTATGTTACTGTATGTTAGTGGTACTG
This sequence comes from Loris lydekkerianus, assembly GCA_963574355.1. Lineage (NCBI taxonomy): Eukaryota > Metazoa > Chordata > Mammalia > Primates > Lorisidae > Loris > Loris lydekkerianus. The sequence goes on from CAUYPK010046597.1 coordinate 13,705, forward strand.
TTGCCAAAGAAGTTTCCTACAGATGTGTGGATTTATTTCTGCATTCTCCATTTTGTTCCACTGGTCTATGTGTCTGTTTTAATACCAGTACCATGCTGTTTTGATAGTTACAGCTCTGTAGTATATTTTGAAGTCAAGTAATGTAATTATTCCAGTTTTGGTCATTTTTTGCTCAGAGTGGCTGTGTCTATTCTAGGTCTTTTGTAGTTCCATATAAATTTTAGAGTTATTTTTTCTATTTCTGTGAAGAATGTCATTGGTATTTTGATGGGAATTGCACTGAATCTCCAGATTGCTTTAGGTGGTATGGACTTTTTAATAATATTGATTCTTCCAATCCATGAGTGTGGATTATCTTTCCAGTTCTTGTGCCCTCTTCAATTTTTTTTCATTAATGCTTTATAGTTTTCACCATAGAGATCTTTCACTTCCTTAGTTAAGTTTATTCACAGGGATTTTATTTTGTTTGCAGCTATTGTAAATGGGATTACTTTCATGGTTCCTTTTTCAGATTTTTTACTGTTGGCATAAGGAAATGCTGCTGTTTTTTTTTTTGTTTGTTTGTTTGTTTTTTGTACTTTTTGGCCAGGGCTAGGTTTACTGATTTTTTATGTTGATTTTGTACCTGCAACATTACTGAATTTTCTTATCAGTTCTAATATTTTTATGGGGTCTTTAGTTTTCTTTAGATATGAGATATCATATGCAAACAAGATAATTTGACTTCTTCCTTTCCAATTTGGATGCGCTGTATTTCTCTTGTCTGATGCTCTAGCTAGAAGTTCCAGTACTATGTTGAACAACAATGGCAAAAGTGGGCATCTTTGTCTTATTCTACATCTTAAGAGGAAAAGATTTCAGCTTTTCCCTATTCAGTATGATACTTGCTGTGGGTTTGTTCTCTCTCTCTCTGTCTCACTTGTGTCTCTTTAGTAGTCTATAAGTATCAGTATATGTTTAACCCTTATCTACCATCTGCTTCATGTTTTTATTCATGAAAGGATGGCCATGTCTTCTATGCTACATGTTAATTTTATGCCCCAAGAAACGATTACGTTCCTTTTGAAAAAAGATATCAGAAATAACTATTTGGCATAACATGAAAATTTAAGGAATTCTCACATTTAAATTTGCACATAAAATTAAAAAATTTGGTGCATAAAGGATATATGACATGTTAGTCAACTACACACAGTATATGAACTCCAATATTTAGTGTCTCTATAGCTTAGATATTTATACACTCAAATTTAGTAGGCATTTTAATAGGGATGAAAGTAGAAAGAAAAGAGAATAAAAAAGGGAGAAAATGAATGAAATATTATTGAACATCTAAATGTGTGTTGTCAGTATTCACAACCACCGTATATGGGAACAGTCTCCTCTCTTTAAAAGTAAGGAGCCCAAATCTTAGAGACACTAACTCAGTGGACGACATTATACCCTTATTAAGGGACTGTGATTTGAACCCAAATACTCAAGCCACATTGTGAGATGGGCAGCTTAGTATAAAAATGCAAGCATTAACATTAACTTTCTGAATAATATACAAATCTATAAATGTGATTTTTATTTACCATCGAGAAGAAAAGCATGGAATGAGATTCATTCCCTTTCTCTTAGGAGAAATATTTCTCCTTGGACTTCATGAAATCTAGGGAAACACAGGCATTATAAATGACCATTTATAATGGTCATTATATGACCATGACTGATGAGCTGAAGTGACTGTTACTCTGCTATAAACAATAAATTTATTAATAAAAGGTACTTCTAAATGTGGATTTAAGAAAGACTAAAAAGTAATAGAAGCTTCGTGTGTATTAACATATATTGACATAGACACAAGTCAGCCCGGGTCACAGTGTCCCCCAACGGTCATGTCTGTGCTACACCCCATCCTTTAGTATATGAATGACCTAAATTGGGAACATCATATTCACAAGTTGGATCCAGAAGATGGCTGGGGTCAATTTGCCCCATGGCAGTGACCTAAGGGCTAACATCATCAGGTCCTGTTGCTGAAGTCCCAAGAGCCACTCTGCCTCTGTCTTTTTCAAGGCTGGGCTAGTCAGTGCATTGAGGGTCCCCAAGGCCACTCTCAGGCTTGATGATTCCCTAGATCAGTGGTTCTCAGACTTCCTAATGCCTCCTAATGCCACGACCCTTTAATACAGTTCCTCATGTTGTAGTGAGCCCCAACCATAAAATTATTTTCGTTGGTACTTCATAACTGTGATGTTATGAATCATAATTTCAATATCTGATATGCAGGATTTATTTTCATTGTTACAAAGGGGTCGCAGCCCACAGGTTGAGAATCGCTGCACTAGATGGACATGCAGAACCCGGAAAAGGTGATTAACTTACTGTGACAGTTTATTACCGCAAAAGGATGTAGATTAAAATCAGCAAAGGCAAAAGGCACATGTCGTGCAAGTCCAGAAGAAACTATTTATGAGCTTGCAGAGCTCAGTGACTTGCCTTTCCTTGTTGAAGCCATGTGGGGATGCACTTAATTTTCCCAGCAACATTGTCTACACTTTGCACGTATTGTCACCCAGCAACGATGGGTGACAGTCAGAAAACCCCACCCAAGCCTTAGTTTCAGGGTTTTCCTTGGGGGTGTGGGATATAGGCAAGCAGTGCCTGCATGACTAGGCTTGAGCCATTCAGACTCCAACCTCCTCCCTCACTCCCACCACAAGAAATAAAAACAGGTATTAACCAAAATCACGCTGTTAAGGTAGAATGATCTGATCAAAGTGATTGAGCACAGTCAAGGCCTCTGGCACCACACACTGAAGTTGACTTTCCATAGAATGTGGCTCAAGGGCTCAGGCACACAACACTCTTCTAAGGTGGAATAATCCAAGTGCTCAGAGGTTACCTCCCAGAAGCCTGCCGAGATCCATTTTTAAGGACAAGCTTTACAAGGTTTGAGCAACACAGGCCTGCTGAATTAACCCTTTCCTGCCCAGCCAGCCTTTCCTTCTGATACACAGAGTCACCCAGTAGCCATAAATCTATTTCTCCCTCCCTCCTTGATTAAATCATCTAAAATTGAGTTTATTTACTTGCAACAAAATGAAGCACAATTGACATGTCTGTCTAGTGTGTTGTTTGTTCGCAAACATTGTTGGGAGTGTTATTTACATTGCAGTGTCATCCCACTCCCACTTAATGAAGAGATTCATAAATATGACCCAAATGAAATCTGTTCTATAAGATGGGTGTCTATATTTACAGAGGAACTTGATATATATATTTTATTTTATTTTATTTATTTTTGTGTGATCTATTTGCTTTAATGTTTAACTCAAGTATGATCGTAACAGACATCGCAAATTTTTATTTTATTTTATTTTATTTTATTTTATTTTATTTTATTTTATTTTATTTTATTTTATTTTTTTATTTTATTTTATTTTATTTTATTTTATTTTATTTTATTTTATTTTATTACTACTAGTCCCCTAACATCTTATCTGCAGTTTGAGTTACCTGCAGTCAGCCATGGTCCAAAACTATTACATGGAAAATTCCAGAAAGAAATAATTGATAAGTTTTAAACTGCATGCCATTCTAAGTAGTGTGATGAAATCCAGCCATCCCACTCCATCCTTTTGTCCAGCATATCCATAGCCCCTACTGACCCATGCGTCACACAGCAGCTATCTAGGTTATCAGATCCCTCGTCATGCCACTGCACTGTTTGTGCTCATGTCACCCTTATTTTACTTAATAATGGTGTCAAAGCACAAGTGTAGTGAAGTTGGCAATTTGGATATGCTTTCGATAAGCTGTAAAGTGCTTCTTCCAATGAAAAGGAGAAAATTCTCAACAGAATAAGAAAAAAAATCCTATGCGAATGTGCCAAGATCTACAGCAAAAATGGACCTTTTACCCGTGAAGTTGTAAACAAGGAAAAATAAACTCATGCTTGTTTTGCTATCACACCTCAAAGTATAAAAGTTATGGCCACGCCGTATGATAAGTGCTTCGTTACGGTGGGAAAGGCACAAATTTGTGAGTGGAAGACGCTAACAGAAACGTGTTCTGGTTGACGCCTGTGGCTTCAGGCATCCACCGGGTGCCTTGCAATATATCTCTGGTACATAAGAAGGGAGTACTGAAGCTTCATTTTTAACCTTCAATTATGCTAAAATATATATTATAATAAGATTTACCAGTTCATTCATTTTTAAGTGTACAATTCAGTAGTGTTAGGTATATGCACCTCATTGCACAACCAATCTCTAGACTATTTTCATTTTGAAAAATTAAAACTCAATACCCATTACAACAACAGCGTCCCATTTCACCTTCCCTTCAGCTCCCAGCAACTGTCAGTCTACTTCGTTTTCAATGATTTTGACGGCTCTCAATATTTCATTGAGGTGGAATCACACAGCACTTGTCATTTCGTGACTGGCTTATATCCCAAAGCATAACGTTCTCAAGATTCATCCAGGTTACAGCAGATGCCAGATTTCCCTTCCCTTTTAAGGCTGAATGATATTCCATTGTGTGGCTAAGGTACCATATACTATGCACTACATATTCATTTGTTTGTCAATAAACACCTGGGTAGCTTCCAACTTCCAGCTACTGGGATTAATGCTGCTATGACCAATCCTTTTGGATATATACTCAGAAATAAAAATATGTTAATTTTATGTATTTTTAAAAAATGTTTTCTTTAAGAACTATTATACTGCTTTCCATAGTGGCTGCTTTCCAAAACAGAAACCTCTTTATAAACATTGCTAGCATATCATTACTTCATCAACAGATACCTACACATCTTCTAGAATCTTAGAGTTTCTAGTGACCAATATCATGCAACAAAAAAGTCGATTTTCAGGATGGGGGATTTAGTCTTCAGTAAAGAAAAGGGTAAAATAACCCGTTTCCTGCCGGGGTTCTCATTTACCACTTCTAGTCTTCCACTCGATGCTTTTCTCTCTCCAGGAAAGAGTCCTCAAAGCATTTCATGACCATAACCAGCTACAGCATTTTACTATAAACTCCTGAACACACATCACCCTACGGTTTAACGTTTGTGACTGCTGGATACTCAGTGGCACCAGTAAAAGTGAAATAGAAAATGCCTGAAGGAAAAGCACAAGCCACAGTGAGCCCCTCACTTCGGTTGAAACACACTCCCAGTGGGGCTCTGCCAGGGTTGGGCTCACAGAGTCCTGGCCTGCGACAGTCACTAAACTGCCTCTGTCCAGTGTGTGGTGAGCACTCAGGGCCAGGGTATTCTCAGGTGCGTTCTGCGTGGCCTTAACTCTGCTGTGCGCAGGTGGCCCAAACGTGTAGAACCAGACAGACCACTACTTCCAGGAACAATTTCACAGGCTGAGAGACAGTGTAAGGGGGACAAGTCCCACCCCAGGACTAGTCTGGAGTCAATACCTGCTCTGACAGATAACAGCTGGGTGGGAAAAACGAGCTGAACGACAGGAACAGAGAGAAGAGTGGGAAGGGAAGAGAGGTTAAGCAGCAGATGTGGAGAAGTTACTCCCCAAACGCTGGCACACAGCCCACCCCACTAAAACGTGTCAAGAGGCCAAAGCAGCCTCGGACCAGATCTATAAAATCATGGCTATAACCACCGACAATAGTCAAATAAAATAAATGTCTGAAAGTTTTGTCATTTTTATTCAGAAAATCTAATTAAATGTTCCAAGTATCTCCAGAAACAAGAAGTAATTTAAACATTGGGTCTGTAACCTGTTCCACCCCCTCACCCTCTCTCTAACGATGATCATTTTCCACCTCTAATCAGCAGAAGGGGGAGAGAGCTCCCATTCTTTTTTGTTTCCTGTGACAGATCGCATAATCATTTCCACTTCCTTGATTATTTAATTCAATTCTGAATAAATATCCCAAAGGCAAAAACTGCCTTCCTGCCCCACGTTAAATCTGCTCAGAAAACGACACTCTTAAAAATTCTCAGATGTAATGAGGTTCTTTTTACCAGAGAGTATAAAAGAAGCATGTCCCCCAAATTATTTCTTTTATTCAATATAAAGTTCAAGTTGACTCCTCTCTTTGCTCACTCAAGATCTGATCTATCAACAAATCCACTTTCAAAATTTATCCAGAATCCAACCACTTCTCATCACCTCCACTGCTGCTGTTAATATCTTGGTCCAAGTCACCAGTCCCTTGATAACTTCAGTGACCTCCAACTCACCTCCTCCGTTCTGCTCTCACCCATCTTCAGTCTATTCTCAACAGAACAGTTTCTCTACCATCTTTGCTGTCCACCTTCCCCATTAAGACAGAAACCCCATCATGCAGGCATTATTTTTTCTTTTTTGTTCACTGCTGCATTCTCAGGACCTAGAATATTGCCTCACTTATTAAACAGCTTTAAAATTATTTATTAAATGAATGGATGAATAAATAAAAAATATTTCTAAAGAAGGAAGTTTGACAAATATTAGCAAAATGTGCATTAACCTGCATAAGCTTTGTGAGATATATATATATATCTCCACGTTATCAATAAACTAATAAACTAATACTAGTTCGTATGCAATTTGAAATAGTCAACTATCAACTATTTTAAGTTGCACATGAACTTTACGGACACCCTATATATCCTATAAGTTAATTAATACATGCTATTCATTTTGAAATGGTAACTTTCTTTTATAATCTTTTAATTAATAACTAATTTATTGTTCACCTTATGTAACTACAGGGTTAACCAATTAAAGCAGGTGTATTTTTTTCCCAGATGTATTACTAGACAATGGACAGATAAAACTTGCATATATTTACTCATATTCATGGTGTAAACATGAGTTTTGATATGTATAAATCAAGATAACTAACATATTTATCAGCTCACATATGCAATGAAGCTTTAGAAAAACAAGAAAATTCTTTTGGGGGTAAATTATTACATTTACCTTTCCCTCTCTGCTTCTTTATCCTCCTGCCTTAGTTCATTAACAGCCCTACCACAGTGTGTACACGGAAACAGATGCCAGTAAAATTCAGATCAGAAAGTGTTTCCATGTTATCTTTTCCCACCGTTGGTAGAAAGACAATTAAAGAAGATGAAAGCTACCACTAATGTAGTATTTTATGACCAAGAAAATGTCATTCAAAGTCATAATTACCATGGATTTTTTTTTTTTTAAAACATAAAAAATTTAAAGTGCTCCTTTTGAAGGAGCATATGAATCTAACTTGGTATTGAAACAAAAATATGCTTTTCATGAATCACTTAAGGGGTTGATTTGTACCATCCCCCAAGATATATTGACCCCCCAAGATATGTCTCAAGCCCCAGTGCTGCAGAATGTGACCTCATTTGGAAATACAGTCTTTACAGGGTAATCAAGTTAAATTCAGTCACTAGTGTCCACATCCAATGGGGAAATTGGGACACAGACACAGACATCCACAGAGGCAGAGACTAGAGTGGTGCAGCTGCAAGCCAAGACATGTAGGTACTGCAGGATACCACCAGACACTTAGAAAAAAAGATTTCACCCAGAATCTCAGAAGGGGCATGGCCTTCCAGCCTCCAGAACTAGGAGAGGACACATTTCTCCTTGTAAGCCACTCAACATGTGGTACTTTGTCATGGCAGGCCTAGCATTTAATAGAGAACCTGAGTGATGTTTTATGATGCTTTCCCCTCAATTTTCTAAGGGGTGAGAAGGTGTTTACATTATACCTATGTTCATCGAAAAGACAGTATTTAAAATGTCTCTTGCCTACCCTTGACAGCTCCATGAATTCAAGGGTGGCAGATGGGTAGAGGACTGCTCATTGCATATTGAAAAGAAGCTCCGTTTATGGAAACACTAAAAAATGGATACTTGAGACCTATTTTTCCCCAAATGGATTATTTCTGAGCCGTCTATCTACTTTATAGCCAAATATAAATATTTACTATTCCATTTGACAAAATGAGAGAAAATGTGAAACTGTAAGAATTTGATAACAGAATATAATCAACATGCATATGAAATACTTACACTATCTCCACTTTTAAAATACCATTTTTACAAAGTTTCTTTTGAAAAGAAGTGTTCAGACTATTTGCTTTGTGTGGTCAAATAGCACTACATAAGTTCATTAGCCTATGGCTCTTGCGTAAAATTTAGAAATTTTTTACAGTAGATTTTTGAAGGTCAAAGAACTACCATTTTCTAACTAACGAATTTTGATATATTGGTTCTAATATAACATTTTTGTTTGATTGTACTGTTAGGACTAAGAAATCCATAGCCATCAGGAAGGACTCTCTTCAGATCCCCCTCCACCTCTGCCTTCAACTCTGCCACACTCACGTCCACCTTTCCTGTTCCCACTCTAGTCTCAGAGAAAGGGAGATTTCTCTCTCTGGTACAAACTTCACCCTCCACCCGTGCCCTCAAATTCCTCTCTCACCCGCCTCCTCAGGAGCCTGATACCTTTAGAATAACTGTTTTCTCCTTCCTCAGTCTGTGCTTCTGTGCTGGATCTTGTTACTCCCTTCTGTACAGACACACACTCAAGCCCACCCTTACATGAAAACAGCTCCTCCCAGAGCCAATTTTCTGCACCAGCTGCTAACTCTCTCTATATATAACACTATAACTAAGTGCTCTAATCTCCTTACCTCCTTACCTCTTATTTACTCACCAGCTGACTGGATTCTGGTTTCTACTATAACATGACTACTCCCAACAGTGGCCAACTTCCTAATCGCCAAATCAAATGGATCCATCTTTACCAAGTAATTTCTCTGTCTAAAGTAACTGAACTTAGTAGCCTTTCCCAAGGCTTCTTGTATTACCTATCTCTGTGAATGATCTTATTAATTTGCTCAAGTCAGAAGTCTAGAAATCATTTCTTTTTTTTTTTTTTTTTTTCCCAGGGCCATGTTTGAACCTGTCACCTCCGGTATATGGGGCTGGTGACCTACTCCTTTGAGCCACAGGCACTGCCTAAGAAGTCATCCTTAACTCCTCCTTCAAGGTTACAGTCAGTTACTTGGTTCTACTGAGTCCCCCCCCAAGCATATTTTCAATCTGTCCACTTTTTGCTATTCTCCACCACAGCCCTCATCTCTCATTGGACTCACTGCCAAGCCACTGTACCCCCAATCTTCTTTCTGCTCTAATTCATGAAGAGACGGGGGAGAGATGTTTACAGTCAGAGTGATAATTTCATTCTCCTGCTACAGATTCTTTTTCAATACCCGTAACACAATATCTAGACTTTTCAATGACTGGCCTTTGACCACTTCTCCATTTTGTCAGTTACCATCACAGCCCTGGAAGCCGCACTTTCAGCTATTCTGAGCTGCTCCCTCTATCGCCGCTACCTGCTGTGCTTTCTCACCCTTCCGCTTTGCTTTTCGCAAACATTGGTTTTTTCATCTACCCAACCCCAAGATCTTTCTGAGGCCCCAGCTTAAATATGTCTTCCTTTGAGTATCTATTGACATCCTGCTTCAGACTACCTGCGTGGCTGAGCTTGCCATATGCTCACCCGTCACTCTGCCGTTCCCCTCTCTTGCACTCATCACAAACATACCGTAATTGTTTCCTCTGCCAGATGATCAAAGACATGATGACACAGACTATATCTGCCTTTGTTTACCACTGTATCTATAATCTCTAGCACACTGAATAACTAAATAAGCAAATTAAGCATGTGGGTACAACACAATTGTTAGTTTCTATATGGAAGAACATTCATGTCTCACCAAAGACCAAAGCCTTAACTCTCAATGTGATGGTATTCGGAGGCAAGGCCTTGGGAGCTAAGTAGGTTTAGATGAGGTTATCAGAGTGAAGCCCCCCTAATGGGATTGATTGGTGACTTTATAAGGAAAGAAAGAGAGACCATAGCATGTGAGGACACACAGAAGACAGCTGTCCATCTACAAGCCAGGAAGAAAACCCTCACCAAGAACTGAATCTGCCACCACCAGAATCTTTGGACTTCCAACCTGCTGAAATGGGAGAAATAAATTTTATTATAGGATCCCTGTTTGCCTGACAGTGCCCAGGCATAAGAAAAATCTGGCTTTAAGTGACAGTGAACTTATTAGTTAACTCTAAGCTTCAGGTTCATAATCTATAAAATAGTAAAAATGACACATTTGCTTATTGTTATACAGACTAAATAAAGTAAAAGATAAAACTACTAAGGTACAGTAATTGGCACATGATAAGTATTCAATAAACGGCAGTGTTGTGATTTAGAAATATATTTTAATGAGTTCTTACAAGAGCTGAGGCAGGAACCTAACTTTGAAAAACTATCACTCAAAATCAATATTGGGATAATTAAAAAAAACAAAAAAAAACTCCACCTTCTTTCATTAATAGAGCTAACAGAATAGAAAGATACAGGCTTCTTGCTGGAAAGAAAGATAATTATAGGTTCCATGTCTAAAAATGGAGCCCCATCCCTAAAAGGGATTATCAGGTATATAAAATAATTACAACCTACTAATTTTTGTTAATTTATATTACAGTACATTGAAGATTTGTGATTTGCAATGCCTTGTATAATTACAGAAGCATGGAGACTTCAATTTGAAAGCAAAGCACACAGCAAAATAATGAACAGATAATTACAGTCCCAAATTTGAATAATTTATGTCTGTATAAGAAATACAGCATTGAAAACACAAACACAGAGAAAATCTGTAGGTATTTTTTCCTACTTTTTTTTTTTTTTTTTGGAGACAGAGTCTCAAGCTGTCACACTGGGTAGGGTGCTGTGGCATCATAGCTCACAGCAACCTCCACTAAAGCGATCTTCTTCCCTCAGTTTTTCTGTTTTTTTAGTAGAGATGGGGTCTCGCTTTTGCTCAGGCTGGTCTCAAACCCGTGAGCTCAAGCTATCCACCTGCCTTGGCATCCCAGAGTGCTAAGATTACAGGTATGAGCCACCATGCCCAGCCTGTATTTTTCCTACTTTTAATAAGATTTTTGTCTTAAGAAAAGTATAGTTTAAAAAAACAGATTGTACTCTTTTTAATCCTCTCTCTTAATACTGCTGTCATAATATTTACAAAGAATTGTTATAATGGAATGGAATGTTATCAGTATAAGACTTTAATTATAAGTAAATTTTATAAATTTACTTTACGAATTTGCAACTGAGCAAAGCAATCAAGAACAAAAGTGAAAATTTCCTATTAAAAAACTTTCCCAAGTTTATCTTCATAAGCCTCTTCTGAACATCTCCGAATGCACTCAAGATTGAATGACCTTAGGACAGAAGGTCCAACTTTCTTCCTTCTCAACTAAATTGGCAGCTCTTTAACCTGCCATACCTATTATTAAAGCTACCTCTGGAACTGGTTAATTTCCAAAGATGAATTTAAGAAATGAGATATAAATCTTCTTCCTAAATATAGAGTCTTTTAAATTGTCCAATAAAATAAATTTTTTATTTCTTTAACTTACTTAAAAACCTTAAAGAGGCAATTTCAAGTAGCAAAATGTAATAACAGAATTCAGAATTTATCATTCTAATATAAATCAACAAAAGCTCTCATGATTATCATATAGAAATTTTTCAGACAATAAAGATCCTCCAAAAATCTTCATGGTTTACATTCCAGTAAAAAGTTGAAACTTGTTTTCTTCTTGGCCAATTTAGCATTTTTTCTCCCTTCTTGTTCTTGGAGATAAAACTACTTGGCACATCACGTTGCATGATAGGTGATTTAAAATGAATATCTTGAAAAAATATTTTCAACATGGGTCATTTTCTTACCTTTATTGGTAGATGTCAACAGAAAATTGTGGGGAGGGAACACAACCAAGGAATAAAATGTATTTTAATTTTTAAAAATGGTTTGGTTGTCAGATTATCTGAAAAAAATTCCAATTCTAAAAAATTACCTGAAAAAATTCCAAAAACACATAGGTACACACAGACCTATGTATACCAGGGATTAACACATAAGGGAACATCAGATAGGAAAGGGAAATAAGCTCATCAGTGCCATCATTAAAGGGTCAAGTTCCCATCCCTAACTATTAAAAATTTTGGAGAATGTTTAAATAGTGCAAGGAACTTCCTGTCATAAGTTCTTGGAATATATTAAAATTACAACTGTACATACCTATTGACTATTCACCTAATTCTAGAACTTTATTCTAAGAAGAATAAAACACCATGTATGTGTTCAAAGATGTATGTCCAAAGATTTGTACTATTGTATTTTATATAATATTAAACAATTGCAAACCACATAAATGACCTTCAGTAAGCAATCGGCTAACTCAGGGAGATAAACATAATAAAGTTTATTTGGCAATTAAAATGATTATGTAGTCCTATCTATTGACACGGAAAAATATGTTAAGTGAAACAGAAGCTTCCAGAACAGTACCCTATAAAATGGTTTAGATGAAACTGTACGTGTCTGTGTGCAGAAAAATGTTGACCAATATTTCAGTGATGGTTATACCTGGATTGTGTGATTTAAGATGATTTTTAATTTCTTTACAGTCTATAAGAGGTTGATTACTATTATTGTTTACAAATTAACATCTAACCCTTTTATACTATGAAAAAACACTAATTCTATTTTCATTTTGGAAAAAGAAAATCTTCCCAAATAAACGACAATTCTGTAATTAGCACCAACCAGGGCTGGGGAAAAATGAGCCCCAAAGTAATCAGGCCTGCTGCTTTCATTGCCTTTTTACAGGGCAGATTCTGGTGGCAGCTACTGTGCCAGAAGATTCTCCTCTCATCGGGTAGGTTTAGGAAAGGTGATCCCAATATATCCTGTATCTAGACACAAGGTTCTCACAGTCTTCTATTGCTGGATTTTGAGCTTTTCAAGGCCAAGGAAAGTGTCTTACTAATTTCTTCCTAGTATAGACACAAAGCCTAGCATAGACACAAAGTAAGCAGTTAATTTGTAGCATGGGACTAGAGTAAATTTCCATACTTTGTTTGGTTCTGAACCATAAAAAAGGCCCTAATCAAAAAGTGCCCATAGGGTTGGGCCTCACATCCTATAAGCACTGCTGTCAGCAGAAGGATCTTCTAACTGAATTTAGACAACTGTCCTAGCATCTGAATTAGTTTTTACAAATGTGATAGTTCCCCTATTTTTCCATCAGCAGTATAAGAAATCAATTCTATTATAATGTACCAAAATTGAAATTGACTTTCTATCGGTATTTATGTTCAAAGACATTGCAATTCACAGTCACCTGATGCCATCTAAGGTTAGTGTAAAAAATCTCCAAGTCATTGCAGCCTTTTTACTGTCTTATAACCATGGTTACTTTTTAATCAGAGCACCCGAGAGGGAGCAGAGGTACGGTCATGATCTCCTGAGATAAAATCCTTTGCTAAGCACAGCCCACTCATTGCTGTGGGCAGAACATTCTTTCTGTTCCAAACACGTACAAACAAAAATCCAGCACAAATTCTCCTTTTGATATGACACACATTTCTTCTATTACTGTAGAAGAAACAATTAGGTGAACTATTTCTTCAACATGAAGCAACTTGACTCCAGCTATCAGTTCATTTCCTCCCAGAGGCAACGTTAGCAAACACCACAGTTTAACCAACCAACAGAATTGCCAATTATTTTTAATAGTGACAGTGGCTATAGTAACATTCCTTTTCACTGTTCATCTGATGATTTATTGGCTCCAACTCAGTAAACCCATAACTCTGGTAGTCTCCTTTACCTTGGCCAGATGAGAGTTGATCCATTTTGTGAAAGTGCGTTTTTGTACTATCTCTTGCTCATCTAGAAGAAGAAAAAAAATAGATAACATCATACATCATAAAGTCGTATCACAGTTACCTAAATCCGGAAGGAATCATAAAATTATTTTATCTACCAATTATTGTCTTGAAGGAAGAATCAACACAACTCCCACTACATAATCAATTAGACTATTCATTTAAAATTATCAGCACCTGCATGAAAACTCCATCATGTTAGCCCTATGGTTACCTTCATTCACTTATTGAAAGTACACTGGTAGATTATAACCCAACTAAGCTAAGAAAAGTAAAAATTCACTGAGAGTAACTCACGGCCACATTTTATGAGAGACTCAAAATGATAGAGGGAGATGATCAGGGCAGGGTCTCTGCTGTGAAAAACGTACAGGTGGATGGACACGCAAGGGCGTATGAACAGTAGAGAGTTACGCAGTAATGTGGTAAATAGAAGAACGTAGTCAGGTAGTGCATTCACCTTACTGTGACCCCCCAAAGTCCCACCAGGAGGACTTCTCATTTTCACGTAGGCAGAACGTGTGACTTCGGTCTAGGCAATAGGATATGATGAAAGTGACGCCCCTGTTACTTTATGTTACTCCACCTTAGCTGACTGGAGAGAGGGTCTCCTGCAGGCCTGCTGTGAGCTTCCCATGGAGAGGGCTGCCGATAGGAAACGAGGGGCTCCTTAGCGTGTAGAGGGCAGCCTCCCACCAACAGCCCGTAAGAAGCGGGGCCCTTAGGCAAACAGTCCCAGGAAATAAATTCTGCTAGCAAAACAAGCCGGTCTGAAAGTGGGTTCTTCCCTAGTTGAGCCTCTGAATGAGAATGAAGCCCAACTGGCCCCTTAGCTACAGCCTTGTGAGCCCCTAAGCGGAAGATGGGGCTGAGCTGTGCATTGACTCCTGACCCGCAGAAGTTGGGAGACGATAAATGCATGTTGTTTTAAACTGCAACATCTGTAGTAATTTGTTATGTGGCAAGAGAATATTTATATAGGGAGGAAAAGAGGGACGTTCAGGAAGGCTTTAATTAGAGGTATAAAGAGAGGAGGGATAGAGTTTAATAATACCCCTAAAAGAAAAAGTAAATTTCATTCATTCTGCCCACCTCTACTGAGTGTCAGCTGTGTGCAAAACACTAGACTAGATGTTGTGGGAGGCACATATAAATAAGATATAAGTTCAATCCCTCACCCCTGAGCATGATTCTCAAATCTACATCTCTAGCCCTATAGCCCCGACCTGTCCTGGCTTCAGCTTAGAACATCTGACTGCCTGTCTCCTAGCATGCAAAGCCTGTGAACACAGAAACTACGAGTGAGGTCCATGAGGATGACATGACTGAAGAAAATAAATGACATAACCTTTTAACGTGGAGAACTTCAGATGTGTCATCCTTAAAATCAACAGAATACCGTTACTTCTAATATATTGTGAGCATACTCTTCTGTTTTGACTTTCAAGTGTGTAACAAAATTAATGCCTTCTATGTACCCGGCACTAACGTACTGACTGATAGATCACATTATACAATTATTTTCATTAATTAATTACCTTTTATTTATGATGTTATATATCATATTTTTAACTCATTTAATTATTGTCAAAAACCTTTACGAGCAATTGCCATAAGGCCATTTTACATATAGGATAATCAAGGCACAGAAAAGTTAAGTATTTATGCTTAAGGCAGAGCCACATTTTAGACAACAGTAATCTGGTTCCTAGGCCATTAGGGCACATAAAAATTACTACACTAATCATATCAAATAGTAAACTTGTGAAAATGATAAAGTCATAGTTCAATCAGTTTGACCTTTGAATATCTGGGTTCTGTAAATAAAGTCTGGTAGTAGCAAAATGGTGTCAACTAATCCAACTAGGTTTTAAATCACGTAAAATCCAATTCTAAATCTAAAATAGCTACCATGACAGTATTGTATATTTTCTACACTCCATTTGAGATTATATACTTTCATAAACATCACAAAATGTCCTGTTTAAAAACATTAAAATCAATTAGCATAATATACTTTCATAAATTCAAGTATATAATCAAGTATATAATGATAATATATTACTTCCTAATATTAAAAAATGGCCATAAAATAGATTTTATCAAGTCCTAAAGATCTACTTTTTATATTATCAGACACAGACAGCTGAATTCTAAGTAAATATTTCTCTACTTTTAGTATTTTCCTAAAAGAAAAAAAAATCCTAAAATGTCATCATCATATCAGCAAAACCCCACTTTTTATGAAAGACTGGAATAATTTACTTCCAACACTTGGTGATTAAATCTGATACTAACAGAACCAAATGTTTAATTTGGGGAAGTAATATTAATAGAAACATGCAGTGAAAGACTCTCAACTTACGTTTAAAAAGTACCGAACAATATAATTTCTTCATAATGCTACTGAAATCACTCTCTTAGTGTTTTATGACGTTCTCTCTGTGTTCAGTCATGCACTACATAACAATATCGTGGCACTGAAGGACCTCACAGATGACAGTGGTCTCTTAAGATTATAAAAACTGAAAAGTTCCTATTGCCAACGACATCATAGCCATCCCAATGTTGCAGTGCAATGCCTCACCGTTTCTATGATGAGATATGTTTAAGATACACAAATACTTATCATTTTCTATTGCATTTGGCTACAGCGTTCAGCACAGTACCACGAAGTACAGGTTTCTAGACTAGGAGCAATAGGCTACAGCATACAGCCTAGATGTGTAGAAGGCCATACCTCCTACGTTTGTGTAAGGACACAATAAAATTGACTAATGACAGCTCAATTCACAATTACCAAGTGATAGAAGCAACCCAAACGCCCATCAACTCATGAATAGATGAAGACTTTACATCTTTTATGTTTATCTGGATGGAGCTGAAACACATTCTTCTTAGTAAAGTATCTCAGAATGGAAAATAAAATAAGCAATGTACTCACTACTAATATGAAACCAATATATAAACAACTACATGCCTACACAAATGACAAAACACAGAAATAGTCTAACTGGGAGGGGAGAGAGGCAGAGTGAAAGGAAGTGGAAAGGAGGGAGATTGAGCGGACCTCACGTAACATGCACAATGTGAGGGTGTTCAGCACACCCCCGGGTGAAGGGCTCAGCTACAAGCTGAACTTTATCTCAGAATGAAAACAACGTAACCTAAAAATTTGGACCCTCATGTTAATTTGAAATAAAAAAAATTAGCTAATAACTAATTTCTCAGAATGTATCTCCATCATTAAGCAACACAACTACATATTTCCTTGTATTTTAGGGAACATTATTTATTTTATTTTATTTATTTATTTATTTATTTTTTGCCTGGCCAGGGCCGGGTTTGAACCCACCACCTCTGGCATATGGGGCCGATGCCCTACTCCTTGAGCCACAGGCGCCACTCAGGGAACATTATTTAAATGTATTTAGTAGGCAACAGTCTTATTAATGATGTTTCTGTATTCAGCTTTTTAGAACAACATGATATGGTCTTAGCAAGTGTTCATATATATCTGCTGATATTTCTACTAAAAACAGTAAAAACAGTAACTCACACATTTTGACAAACATGTACGTTACTTCTGAAAACAGTAAAGTTTGTCTACATATCACAAATAAACCCAGTCCTCTAGTTCTAAGAATCACAGAGAACAAGGGGTCGCTACTTCACCAGTTGGATTCCCTAATTTCTATTCATGCAGCCTAAAATCCACCCAGTTCCTAAGCCTGCCACCTAGTGGTTACCTTTGATTCTTTGCTCTTACTCTTCATACTGAGTCCATAAGGAATTTGTCTATTTTCTTCCTGAATATCTCATATCCACCAATATCAGGCTAGCTCAGGCCACCATCGTCCTCAGGAGGCCTGTTCATTTCCACATCTAGAATGAAGTTTTAGACTCTGGACAGGGAGCCTACTGACCCGATTCACCCCATCACATCCGTCCCACACAACAGATGCTTAACGCAGGGAGGATGGATTTGGTCAGGGAGTGCTGGGGGCAGCACAGCCCCTGCCCTGGGGTAACGGGTGGTACATGGAAGAGAAAGGCACGTGACTGGCCACCCAAACAATGTCTCAATGACTGTGACAGGGACCATATGAAGAGCTCAGGGAACACAAAAAAAGAGCAAGTAGCCCTTCTTTCAGGTAATGAAATGGGCTGGACGCACTAGAAAACCACAAGATAGGCGGTACCATTGAGATGAGTATCATGTAATAAAAGGAAATTTGGGGGTGGAGAAGGTAGATAATTTTCTAGGAAAAAGATATAGCATTTTAAAAGCACAGCACAATATATTAAATTGACAGTAAAATCTATTATGCCGAGGTTACAAAGCGAAGAGGGGTTAAGAGGGGACTGGAAGGAGCATGGACAATGGTCAAGCAGCAGGTTAGTAAAGCGTCCCTGTGCCGACGAGTTTTGTCTTCATCTGACGGGCAGTAGGAGTCTCCGGCGATGAAACCCTGATTACATCAGACTTGAAACACTGCTGGCTACAGGGAGGTTTAAGCCACGGGAAAAGAACCTGAGAACAGGGGGGTGTTTGGGAACATACCACCAGGTCCCACGCTAAAGGGGACGAGTTCTGTTCCAGGGCAGCGCCAACACGGACAAGGTGCCTCAAACAGCCGGAAGGTTAACTATCAAAAGTAGAATCAAAAGGAAGTGGAGTCAGGAGTTGAGGATGATTTCTAGATTTTTGCTCGAGAGGGAAGATTAGGAGAACTCAGACCCATTGCAAATGCCTGGCAACATGGATGAGAGGGCAGCATGGGGAGGGAAAGGTGGGGCTCCGGCGCAGAGTGGGTGTTGTGCAGACAGAAGCTGTAACAGATTTTGATTTTTAAGAGCCGTTTCTGACTCAGGTAAGTATGACTGGGTAGAGGGTTCAAATTCTTCTTTTTCTCCAAGCTGGCTGAGCACCTTACTGGATGCCAATTCTCCTCAGAAAGAAGAACCTAAGTTACAGGTGAATAGTCACAGCTTAGGGGAGCAGTCAGAGGAGAGTGCTGAAGCCTACTGGAGGCTCACAAAGAAACCAGGGTGCAGAAGGAGAAGGAAGCCGAGGCTGGCAGTGATTAAGCCCAGAGGGATTTGGTACTCTGTGGAAAGGGTAGGTGGGAGTGTTTCGGCTGCCCTCCGCCTTGCAGCAGACTGCTG
Source organism: Loris lydekkerianus (assembly GCA_963574355.1). NCBI lineage: Eukaryota > Metazoa > Chordata > Mammalia > Primates > Lorisidae > Loris > Loris lydekkerianus. The sequence goes on from CAUYPK010046597.1 coordinate 32,638, forward strand.
GCTCCTGAGCTCACAGAGAGCTCCTCTGCCCCTGTAAGCCCATGCATTGGTGTGGGTGGCAATGTGGGAATGTTTGAAGGGCACTGCATCAGGCTCCCAACTCATGAAGGGTCACTGGCTTTCCCCCTGGACCTGAGCTGTGGTGGCAGGTGCTGTCCTGGGTGCACAGCCAACATGGGACATCCTACTGCCAAGGGCTTGTGTCTCCACATCACTGGAGTCCCCCACAGTCCCCTGCCCAGGGACTTTCAGCCCTTGGGTCTTCACATCACTGGAGTCCACCACAGACATTCCCCAGTACCCATATGGATTGTGACAGCCACACAAGACAACTAGCCTTCAGGGGTTGCTGCTTCTAACAAAAGAGAGGACCAAGTTCACCAAGGCAACACCCTTGGAACAAAGGAAAGCAGACTGCACGCTTTTCTGTGCCCAGGAGATTGCCCCTTGTGGGCAGAAAATGACTGCACCTCTTTCAACAGAGACTTGGGCGCCAGCTGGACTCTTCAGGGGACTCTGTGAATTGAGATGCTATAAACATTCAAGTGCACATTATAGCGCACCTGCTGGGTGAAGGGCTCAACTGCAGCTTGTACTTGACCTAGGAAAAGCGAACAATGTAAGCTAATTGTATGAACCCTTATGTTAATCTCAAATTTTAAAAAATAATCACTAAAAAAAGAACAATGTGAGGATAAGAGAGAAATAAAAGCAGCTGGTCCTACAGCCCTCAGAATGGGAAGGCTGCTGATCTTGGTCACCTAGGTGGAGAGGCAGTTTAAGCACCCGGCTCTGGGGAATGATGCTGTAAGAACCCAAATCCAAGGCAATATCCCTCTGTAGAAAAGAGTAAAAATAAAAAATAAATAAATAAATAAAAGACAGAAAGGCAGATCTGGGTCAGATATTCAATTTCTATATTTCTTTGCCCATTTTTAGATATTTCCTCTGCGATTTGCCATTGCAGAGCAGGATCATGATATGTGACCACTGTACAAATGAAGCCCATCTTAGCAACGGTGATGGGAGTTCACCATCAGGAAACTACCACACCTGATGACAGCCTGCAGTTTTCTTCCTGATAAGTCCCAGGAATAGCCACTGGCTGACACTGCACAACGGTGGCTTGCCCCAGGTGACCTGGCAGCACAGAGGTCACAGTAAAAGGTGGCCTGAGTTACTCTGGAGACTTCATCAGGATCATGGAAAATTTACTTCTAGAACCACGTTAATTATTCCATTTTGTTTTGTTTTTGTGGCAGAGTCTTCCTCTATTGCCTTGGCGAGAGTCCAGGGGCATCATCACAGCTCACAGCAATCTCAAATGCCTGGGCTCAATCAATCTTCTTGCCTCAGCCTCCCAAGTAGCCGGGGTGACCAGCATATGACACTGCCTGGCTAGTTTTTTCTATTTTTTGTAGAGACAAGGTGTCACTCTTATTCAGGCTGGTCACAATTCTTTCAATTGTACTGCACATAATGAACTTATCACATATAGTATGTTATGTAAAACTGTATCACAGAATCCAAAGATCACTAACTTTTAAATAGATTTATTAAATTAGCAAAATAGGGTGGCACCTGTGGCTCAGTGGGTAGGGTACCAGCCCCATATACCCAGGGTGGTGGGTTTGAACCCAGCCCCTGCCAAACTGCAACAAAAAATAGCCTGGCATTGTGGCGGGCACCTGTAGTCCCAGCTACTGGGCAGGCTGAGGCAAGAGAATCGCCTAAGCCCAAGAGCTGGAGGTTGCTGTGAGCTGTGACACCATGGCACTCTACCGAGGGTGAGAATGGGATTCTGTCTCTAAATAAATAAATAAATTAGGAAAATATTAAAGTACATGTCAATATCTTTTTAACAGACAGTATGCTTAAAATCCCAACAGTAATTAAAATTAGTCTATTTTAATATGTGGGAAATTCTTCTCTGAGAATTTATTTCTGCGAGTTATGTGTTTCATGCATGATATTCCCTTAATAATGCATAATGCATTTTTATCCAAACCATGAAAAATCATAAAAAGCAAAATAGCAAATTTTTGTATGTATCCATCTTTAATGAATACCATATTTAACATGCAAATAGTAATAAGAAAGAAATCTATTAAAATAAATAGATACAGTTAAATTTTACCTGAGGAGGCTGGCCTCTATCTGGACCAGACGCAGATGAACAGTACTGGCCGTGGACCTTGATGCCAAACTCAGCCAGAGGGGACTTTTGGTGTCTTGAGTGAACATGAATGCATTTTGCACATGGTAAGCAAAATAATAGTGACCGAGGACAGACTTTAAATTATGGCCACAAAATCCTCTGGTCTAAGTATACATTCTCCTTTGCAATGTGACTTTGTCCTTCCTCTCATCAGGAGGTAGGACTCATCTCCTCTCCCCTTGAATCTGATCTCATACGGTATCTGCTTGGATTAATAATGCAGCAGAAATGACTTTGTGTCATCTGAGTGCAGGCCTCGAGATGTCTTGAAATTTCTGGTGTCCTGCATCACCTTCCTAAAGCCACTTGCAAGGAGAGCAGTTTGTGTTGGACAACGAGAGTCTGGGTAGAAGAACTAAAATGTCCTATTGACAGGCAGAACTAACCACCAGACAAGTGAATTAGGCCAGCAAATCAAGGTCAATGCATCTGTTACTCCTTCTCTTCCACACCCATACATAAATCTGTTCACAAAGTTTTCCTGGGGACAGAGTGCTTTCCCCAGCGTTGCATCCCTAGAGACTAACACATGGCCTAGTACATTGTCTTCTATGCTATGTGTTCTCAGGAAAGCATCCACATTTAACTATGAACCAATCAGCCAATCCACATGCTGTGAGAAATGATCACGTGACTGGGGTAAGGCTCAAAGTTTGGAGTAGTTTGTTACAAAGCAAAGGCTAACTGAAACAAAGACATTTACACTGCGTGTGCGTGTGCGTGTGTGTGTGTGTGTGTTTGTTCCTTATCCTTCTTCCTCACCCTGTCATCCATAATGGAAAGATTCTAGATTTATTTGGCTGGATCCATCTCCAGGGCCTTTGATGCTCTGATCAGATAAGTAATTAGGGGAAAAATAGCAAGCAACCAAGGCATTCAAAGCTTCTGTGCATAAGTTCTGCCATGGATAGATGAGAGGGAGAGGAGGGAGATTAGCAGCTATCTCTAACGGTCAGCATGAGGAAACAGATGAATTAAAACAAGTTAAAGAAATTTTAGGGAGTCTTGCCTATGTTGAGTGCGCTAATCACTGTTTCAAATTTGTTTTCCAAGTAAATGTCAGTAAAGATTTATGTTGTTCTTAAAACTTTTGGAGTTGGAGTTATATTCATTTTGTATTTAAAAACTAAATCAAAAGAGTCTAGTGCCATTAAAATTGCATTAGCAAAATGTGGTATCATTTCACCTTAAATCTAAGGCAGAAGGGATGAAAAGAATATTATTATCCCAGTTCTTAAGTTAGAGTTTCTTAACACTCAGCAATATTGATGTCTGGGGCAAGATAACTCTTTGTTGTTAGAGGGTGTCTTATCCATTAGAGGACGTGTAATGGGATCCTTGGCCTCCACCCAAAGGATGCCAGCAGCACCCTGCAACCTAGTCTGACAGTCAAAGATGTCTGCCGTCACTGCGAAATTTCTGCTGAGGGTAGAATCATCCCAGCTGACAACCATCACCTGCCCTGTGCCCTTTGCATCAATGTATAACAATGTGCATAAACCAGTGTAAACATTTGAAAAAGTATATAATCACTATTATTGTCAATCTTTTGATTCCATTATTGTTATCCAATCAACAACTCCAAAAAGTCATCATCATAAAAGGCTATTTACACAATTTATTTATACAAAAACCTTTTACCTTGAGACATATCTATTTGAGAAGTGCCAAAATGCGTAAATCTAAGACTTCTGACAAAGAATTATAAAGAGATTACATAATTTTTCAATATAAATTAAATGCCCTACAATGTCTGAGATTATGTCATTTACATCTGGAAAGTCTGTCATATGTGGATAGGAGGGCGTGGGTGGGGAGAAGGTGTGTATATCCTGACGTTGTGTTAGTTTATTTTATTATTCTAAACCTCTAAAACTTTTTTTCAGAACTATTAAAAAAAACACATTTTAAAAAGCAGTTTATCAGTTTTGGGTGGTTACTTTTAGTTAAAAATATAGCCAAAACTATTTATTGTAACATTTTGATTTTGTCACTGTCAGACCAGAAAAAGTATATAGGACATATCAGCCAGCCAAATATACAAATAATCTTAAACTTTACAACACTTTAATGTGTTTGTTGCTGAGTAGAGATGGTTTTAGAAGGATGCATATATTAGACAATGTGCCAGGCACTGGGTTGGGCTGTAGGAATAAAACAATGCAGAAATGCTTTCATCTCCTGAGAATTTGTAATCGCATATGCAGGGGGTATGGGAGAGAGGAGATAACAGATGTGGCAGGCTTGAAGACTTAGACAAGCTACAATTTCATAATTGTTTAGTAAATCATTTAGGGGCCAAAAAAAAAAAAAAAGAAAAAACCCTGACCTGAATTGAAAAGAGGCTATTTATAATCTTCCATTATCCTAGTTAATGTAAAAATCCATACTTTTCTCTGCAAAAATATTAATGTCTTTGTTTGTAAAGTGCTGCTGCAGACTCTGATGGAAGAGATAAGCAATACATAAGGATTCTGAGTTTGAGAACAAAGCTGGGGTCCTTAGACTTTTGCATAAAGGGCTGTGTGTACAATACATGAGTACATTGAGAGAGATGTGCACTCAGATGAACGATAGTTATAACAAAGAGAAAAGAAGCAAAAATACAACAAGAGGGTGAAAACAGCAAAGCTTACTGTTCATGGCTTCTTTCAGTACCATTTAGTTCTAAATAAAGTTAAGAAATGTAAATAGTTTCATCAGAACTTTCTTTTGATACTTTTTTTTATCCTCTATTTATGGATATAAAATATTGTCCAAAAAAGGATCGCATAGTGAAAATACCTTCTATCTTCATGACGTCTGAATCTACTCCTGTTTCATGTATATTCTCATCTGGTTCTCCCAAGTAACCTGGCACGTACACAGAGAAGGCAACGTTGACCTGAACGTAAACATGGAAACTGAAGAATAGTGGGGGCTGAGAAACATGGCAGAAATCTAGAAACTGGAAGGAAGTCCGGAGAGTTACAGAATCATCACCTGAAGGTAGCTGCCAGAGTCCTACTCTAACCTGACCTTGACCAGATCAGTTTGCTGACTCTTGTTCACTTACTTAATGACTTTCACTGTGCACCTCCCCTGTGCCGGCCACTGCGCTCTGACCAACTGTGCACGTGATCTGAGGGATGAGCTCTGGTCCGTAGAGCCCAGCGGGACAGACAGGAGTCAAAAAGAATGACAGCCCAGGTTCAGTACACTCAAGGAGAAGTTAAGAACAGCAAGATGAAATATATTATAGATTTAAAAAGAACACTGTCAGCATATTACAGATAATATGAATATGGAAAATAGAAAAGCCAATCCCTACCATTTGCTAGGACAGAACCTAGAGAGAAAATACTGCCTCTACATCTAAGAATTTTCCCCGTAAATTACATACAGAGACACAGGTAAAATAGGACAGGAGGACGACTGATCTCTGGAGGAAGCATTATTTCCGATGAAAGAGCACTGAAGTCTCGAGAAGAACCTCAAGCTGGGGCTGGACAAACTAGGCACATGTTGCTCCCTAAGGTGAAAAGGAGATGTCCACTAATTTTGCAAGAAAGCTACAACTTTGAAATCTTTTCCTGTTGTAAGCTCTTAGCAATACCAGGGCAACAGAAGGAAAGGAAGTATTGGTAAATATCATGAAATGTCACCTTCATACAACCACTTAATTTTAATGTTAAAATTATATTGCTACTTCAATACCAGAGTTTCTGTGATTCAAATTACTCTGTTTTATTAATATTTGGGATCAGGGGAAAAGGGAGAATAGTTGATCACTACATTCATATACTTTACCTCTGATATTTAGTGTAGGGTTTTTAAAAACATGGAGTTATCCTAAATAAGAAGACCTTTTCCCAGATAGTACCTTCAAAGTTTGCCTGTTGTTTTTTGTTAAATTCCTACCCTTTCTCATAAGCAGGTTCATTATCACAATCCCATGTTTTCTCACTTTGAGATTTTGCATTTCAAAGATATATTTGTATATATGTATATAGAGAGAGAATATATAGAAATAAATAATATTAAATATGTATATTATTTTATCAATAACAAAGCACAAATACACTGATTTGACACAATTTCACCTGTATTTGATACTGGCTATTCCCTTAAGAAGAGGTAAAGAAAGCCATAATTTTAACATTGAAATTTAAAAATCTGGGGTGAAGATGACATTTTTTTTTAAATCAATAACCTAAAATAGTTAAACTAAAAAAAAAAAAGCCAAATCATAAAGTTTGAAAAGCAGATGTTGGAAATTTCATCTCTAACTTCCCCAAGTACGTGATGTTCAATCAGCCACTTGGAAGACCCGTGTTCAAGGGTCAGTCCTGTGCATACCAGTAGAGGGCGCTGTAGCTTTGGGTTGCTTCAAGACAGGAGTGACACAGTGACCTTGGTCATGAAAGAGGACCTTCTGGATCACAGGACCTGTAGCCATTGGGCCAGCTGCTGGGGCTTCCACATGAGACAGTAGCTGGTGAGTGTCACAAATGGATCTCCTGAGTGTCAGTCCAAGCTTACAGGCTCAAGCTCATTTGTTTAGTAATATATCATTTTTTAAGTTTATTTTTAATAATATAAATCTGTCATTTATTTAAAATGTATATACCAGGCACAACGTTGCATATATACATTAGACACTTTCTCTAATTTAAACTTTTCAACAACCCTATGGGAAATATACTCCACCCCTACCCCAATTTTACATGTAAGGAGAGTGGGGGAATGAGGTCAGTCAGCTTGCTCGGGGTGACACCAGTGTGGGTATCTGTCTGCCACCAAAGCCCATGCCTTCAATCACCTGATTCTCCTTTCCTGCTCAAATTTCCCATTGAGGTTTCCAGACTACTTGCACATGTAACATCTGAGCTGGAGACAAGCAATGTAGACTATACCTCCAAATCTCAGTTTCAGAAATGGTATCTTAGCAAGCAAGTTGCAAAGTCAAACAAAACCTTTCAGACCCCTGTCTCTTTACACTGTACTGGAAACTACCTGACTAGAGTCTAGCTGATTGGAGGAGCACCTCCAAGCTAGACCATGGTGCTCAACAATCTTTCCAAGCTATGAACTACAAAGAGTTCTTCTCTCCCATGACACCCCAACTTCAGTCTTTGAACCTCGTCCATCCTCATTTTCAGCCGTCTCCCCCTCTGCTCCAGCACCAGCAACAGAGCAGGAAACAGGTCTAACCAGATGTTCCCGGGAGCTGGCTCACATGTATTAGTTCACAGACTAAATTTCCTCTCACATGACTCTATTTGCATCTGCTTTGGTATTATTATCATGTATCATAGGTCAGGTTAACAAGGAAACATATTCGAGAAGAAATTTTGTCAGGTGGAGGTTTTTTAAGATGTATTTTCAAGAACAATAATTTTAAGGCTGTGAGAGAAGCCAATCTGGGCAGAGGGAGATGGTGAAAACTCAGATGCAGTTATGCACCTAAAGCTGGGATGGTCTTACAGAGACGGTGTAAGAGGACTTTGCACATAAGAATTAACTGGTTGCTAGATGTGGGCTGGCTCTGGGGAGAGGCACAACTTGGAAGAGGCAGGTCCCCTGAGCCAAGGGCAAGTCCTGGGAAGAGGCTCACTTATGAGCCTTCAGCAGGCAACACTTTGGAGAGCTGAGGCATGAGGGCCCCAGAACTGAAGGGCAGGATTTTGGCTATGCCCACAACATCTGTGACATCAGCTTCCACATTAGCTACAAAATCCTGAAATTGGAACAGTCCAAAGAACAAAGCCAAGGGCAGCTCCCTCTGCTGCACATCATGTTAGGCCTCCATTCAGATGGAGTCAAGATTCGCTCCTGTTTCTGTTTGTCACTGCAGCTGAACACGTTGACACCATGAGATGCTGCCTCTTCTATTTATTTCAAAATGAACAAGGTAGCCAAGGCTCACTTTTGCACTTTTCTGAGGGTTAGATCAAGTGTGGCAGCAACCCAGATCATGTGAGGAACAGGAAAGGGCACCTTTTATGCGGCAGCCAATTCTACAGAGTTCTCCAAAGTGCCCCAGACCTCTAGTTTTTCTGTCAGTTTGGATGGCTTCTTACTAGCTCCTATCCTTCCTCAATCTAGCCAACCACATCTGGTTGTGTCTTTCCACCCTCTGAGCCTCCCTAAAGGACCTTTTTACTTCTCCAACACGACAACTCTGGCAGCCGCCATCTAGTTCCTTACCCAGTGTGACCTCCACATCGCCACCCACCCATGCTCCACTCTTTCTCCTTCAGACAAAGCCCTTCCACCCACTGGTAAATATCATCATCTATGAGCCTAAATAAACAACAGGGATTTGCCATGTAGTGGCATGTAGGCAGAATCTTGGCTCAAAATACAAGGTCAGACAACTAAGTTTATGAACTCATCCAAGAAAAAATGCTCCATACCTCATTGCTGAATATCCCCACAGTCACCTTTAAAGTCCTCCCCTTGAGAAGCTATACACCAATGCCAGCACCTAGTCCACCTTCAAAGCAATTTTGGAGCTGTTTTTCTAGAATGGCCATCAGAGCTGGCATCATACACTTCATCTGATGACCATACTGATATTCAGCAATGAGGTATGTAGCACTTCCTCCAGGATGAATTTGTGAACTTAATTGTCAGATTGCATCTGTTTTATTTTTTCTTTTTTTTGCAGTTTTGGCCAGGGCTTGGTTTGAACCTGCCACCTCTGGCATACGGGATCAGTGCCCTACTCAGTCCTTCGAGCCATAGGCACCGCCTGCATCTGTTTTCTCTTACTAGCAATGTTCTAAGAAAACATTTTAATATAAATGTCTTCAGATGTGGCTAATATTTCCCCATGTTGCATAGACCCACCACTCTCTATTGTCCTAAACATGTAACTTCTCACATTACCTGGAGGGGACTGAGTTTAAGACATCTGAAAAAAAAAAAAGAAGACGTGCGTTCCATATATGCAAGGATGTGAGGTATGATAAGGAAGGAATGTGATGATGAATCTTAGGAAGATCCGATAAGCAAAATAAAGATCCCAATTTAAAAAGAAGCGTTACTGTAATTCTTTATGGTTATAATGATTGTATCTTTGTTATAGCTGTGTTATGTCTTTGGGAAAGTGGGAGGGATTTTCTTTTCACACTCTCAAAAACATCTCCCCTAACCCCAGCATACGCACATATCACATAACATTCCAATCAATGACAGACCTTATATACAACTGTGTCCTCATGAGGTTATAACACATAGTATCATATCATTACTGTACCTTTTCCATATTTAGATACATAGAACACTGTAGGCAACTGGAATGCAAGTTGCCTACCGTGTTCAGTACAGTAATATGTGCCCAGGTTCATAGGAGAAAAGGCTGTATGCCATATAGCCAAGGTGTGTAGGAAGGAGGTTATAACATCTGGATTTGTGTGAGTACACCCTCTGATATGAACCACAACAAAACTGCCTAATTGATGCATTTATTAGAATTATCCCCTTCATTAACTGGTGCATGGCAAGGTTGTAGAGAAAAGAGAACACTTATACACTGCTGATGGGAATGAAGAGAACACACTGAACCCCAAGTTAGTAAAGGAAGGAAAGAAGAAAGGTCAGTGCAGAAATAAATGAAATAGAGATTAGAAAACAACAAGATAAATGAAACTAAGAGGTAGTTTTTGAAAAGATAAAATTACAAACCCTTAGCAAGACTAAGAAATAAAGACAAAAGACTCCCATAAATAAAATCAGAAATGAAAGAAAAGACATTACAACCAATACCACAGAAATGCAAAGACCACAAGGAACTACTATGAACAATTACACATCAATAAAATGGAAAACATAGAAGACATGGATAGATTCCCAGACACATACAATCTACCAAAACTGAATTACAAAGAAACAGAAAATCTCAACGGGCCAATAACCAATAAGAAGGCTGAATCAGCAATCAAAAAATCTCCCAACAAAGAAAGTCCCAGGATCTGATGGCTCCAGGGTTGAATTCTACCAACATTTAAAGAAGAACTAATGCCAATATTTCTTAAAGTATTTTTAAAAATGATGAGAAGGGAAATTTTTCCCTGGCATTCAAAAATGACTTAATATATGCAAATCAATTGTTGTGGTCATCTCAACAGATGCATAAAAAGCATCTGACAAAATTCAACAGACTTTCATGGTGATAAACTCTCAACAAATTAAGTATAAAAAATATGTAGGCGTAGCTCAATATAATAACGACTACACATGACAAGCCTACAGCTAACATCACAGTAAACAGTAAAAAGTTGAAAGCTTTTCTTCCAAGATCAGGCATAAGACAAGGTTGACCAATCTCCCCACTTATATGCAACATAGCACTGAGAGTCCTGGCTACCTCAATTAGGCAAGAAAAAGAGAGGGCATCCAAATTCGAAGGGTATAAGTTCAATTTTCTCTATTCGCAGATGACGTGACCTTATGTAACTATGTAAACTTTAAAGCAGCGGTTCTCAATCTATTGGTCGTGACCCCTTTGTAACAATGAAAATATATCCTGCATATCAGATATTTACATTACAATTCATAACAGTAGCAAAATTACAGTTATGAAGTAGCAATGAAAATAATTTTATGGTTGGGGGTCACCACAACATGAGGAACTGTATTAACGGGTCATGTCATTAGGAAGGTTGAGAACCACTGCCTCAAAGTCTTCACTAAAAAACTGTATAACTAATTTAAAAAAACTCAGTAAAGTTAAATAATACAAAATCAACATACAAATATCACTTGCATGTTTATATACAATGAATTATCAGAGAAATAAAACTAATCCCACTTATAATAATACCAAAAAGAACAAAGTATTTGGGAATACATTTAAACAAAGGAGATGAAAGACATGTATACTGAAAACTATAAAACATTGATGAAAGAAACTGAAATACAAATAAAAGTAAACGTAACCCTTTCATAAATCAGAATAATGAGAATTGTCCAAATATCCATACTAGCTAAATGATCTACAAATTCAATGCAATTTTAAACAAAATTCCAATGGCATTTTTCACAAAGAAGAAACAACCCAAAAATTTACATGGAATCACAAAAGACCATGAATGGTCAAAAAATCTTGAGAAAAAAAGAACAAAGCTAGAAGCAGCATACGTTTACAAAGCTATAGTCAACAAAACGGTGTGGTACTATCAAAGTTGACACGAGAAGGGTCAAAAGCAACAGAAAGCTCAGAGTTAAACCCACATATAATAAAAGGTCAACAAATCCCAGGCAAAGGCTCCAAGAATATGCAGTGGACGAGAACAGTCTCTTCATGACGTGGTGCTGGGAAGGTGAATATCTACCTGCAAAAAAATGAAATCAAGGTGGTGCCTGTGGCTCAACAGAGTAGAGCACTGGCCCCATGTGCCAGAGCTGGAGGGTTCAAACCCAGCCCCAGCCAAAAACTGCAAAAAAAAAGAAGAAGAAAAAAATGAAATCGTGTCCTCATATACAAAGTCAAGTCAAAACAGATTGAGGATTGAAACATAAGTCCTAAAACCATAAAACTGTTAGGAACACAAAATGATGGAAGAGATTCCTGACCTCGGTCTGGGCAATGATTTCCTAGTTGTGACTTCAAAGGCGCAGAGAACAGAGGCAAAAATAGGTAAATTAATTGTATCAAACCAAAAAGCTTCTGCACAGCAACAGAGGGAAGAGACAACTTAGTGAACAGGAGAGAATATTTTCAAACCATACAACTGGTAATATGCAGAAAACATTAGAAAGTTCAGACTCAATAGCAAGAAAACAAATGACGTGATTGAAAAATGAACAAAAGACCTGAAAAGACATTTCTAAAAGGAAGACACTCAAAGAGCCAACAGGCACATGATGAAACGTTCAGCATCACCAATCATCAGGAAGAGCAACTCCAACCACAATGAGATGATCACCTCGTACGTGTTAGAATGGTTATTATCAAAATGAGGAAAGGTAAGGGCTGGCAAGGATGTGGGGAAAGCCAACCCTGCACAGTGCTGGTGGGAACGAGGAGTGGTACAGCCGTGATTTAAAAAAGTATAGAGATTCCTTAAAAAACTATACACAGATATGAAAGTACTTTATGGCTTTCATATGAAAGCTATAACCCAGTTATAACCTAAGAATATGGGGAAGGGGAGAGGAAGGAGAAGGAGGGAGGAGGATGGGCGGAGGGAGGGTGATTGGTGGGATTACAGCTGCTGTGCTTCTTACAAGGGTACATGTGAAACTTAGTAAATGTAGAATGTAAATGTCTTAACACAATAACTAAGAAAATGCCAGGAAGGCTATGTTAACCAGTGTGATAAAAACATGTCAAATGGTCTATAAAACCAGTGTATGGTGTCCCATGATTGCATTAAAGTACACAGCTATGATTTAATAATAATAAAAATAGCCAGCATTGTGGCAGACTCCTGTAGTCCCAACTACTTGGGAGGCTGAGGCAAGAGAATTGCCCTTGCCCAAGAGTTGGAGGTTGCTGTGAGCTGTGACACCATAGGACTCTACTGGGGCAACAAAGGGAGACTGTCTGAAAAATAAATAAATAATTAAATATAAATAAAAATATACCTATATACTCGAGTATAAACCGAGTTTTTCCGGCACAAAATTTGTGCTGAGTTCGGGTTTTTTGGCACAAATTTTGTACCGAAAAAACTCAGCTTATACTCGAGTATATACGGTAATGCAAAGGCCCAGTGCTGTGGCTCACGGCTATAATCTTAGGACTCTAGGAGGCTGAGGGGGGTCAATCAAGCCCGGGAATTCAAGACCAGACTGAGCAAGAGCAAGACCCGTCTGTAAAAATAGCTGGGTGTTGTGTTGGGCACCTGTAGTCCCATCTCCTTGGTAGGCTGAAGCAGGAGGATCACTGAGCCCAAGAGTTTGAGGTTGCTGTGAGATGTGATGCCATGGTACTCTACCAAGGACAACTTAGTGGTCTGTGTCTCAAAAATATTTGTGTGTATATTTGTGTTATATATAATACATACATGGTGGTAAAATTTCCATTCTATATTCAATTGAATATTGAATTGTATGGACTCAATTGTATTTGCTGAGATTCCCTTGGTTCTATCTGCCCTTTAGGCCCTAGTTATCTTGCTCAGTGGTAGTTCTTCAGTTCTTCCTACTTTTGCTGTATTTTCTAACACTGATGTCTGGCTAATCCTCCCTTCTGGGCAAGGGCTGACCTCTAGTATGGGCTCTGTTGTGTTCACTGTGGAGAGAACTACGGGTGCTTATATGGCTAAGCCCCTTCTGGTCAGACTCTGGCCTCTCCCACCACTTTTAGGTTCAAATGTAAGGTGTGTTCTGCCCCAGTGATGGTCCAGAAGAGCAAGTAAACACTGCCTGGAACTGGGAGTTGAGGGCATGTAAAACCTCTGACCCCTGCAATTGGAAGCTGCAGAAGGGAAGGAGCCAGCAGATAAATTGTTTTCTGTCTGCCTTTCTTCTCCCCCATTTTTGCATTACATGCATACACACAATTCTGAGGTACAGTAGTTCTTTGTGGCCCATCCTGAAACATTGTGAACAATCTGGCAATTGTCCGTGTCTTGATATTCAGTTGTGGCCAGTTTTTTGGTGCAGTAGCCTTGTGTTTGCTTTCCCTCCTACCCTTCCTCACTCAGTCTCTTCTCCCTCTCTCTGCTCTGAAACTGCAGCACTTGATAAGCAGGTAAGCTTTGCCTCAAGCTCTGTTTTCTAGGGAACCTAGGCACCATAGTATACAAGAAAAAATAAGTATCTTTCCAACCACAGCCCCTTGCCCCGTTTTTTTGTTTTATGCCTTGTCATTTTCACTTAACAGCATAATAATAGGTAATGCTTGAATGCTTATGTGTCAGACACTCTTCTATATCTTTATGATTAATATGCACCAAAACTCTGTGAGATAAAATAAACCATGGGCATAGTTCCACATTAGCATATACAGATCATTTGTATTTGTTTTTTTGGTTGTTTTTTTTTTCCGTAGCATTTATTTATTTTATTTATTGCCCTCAGTAGAGTGCTGTGGCATCACACATCTCACAGCAACCTCCAACTCCTGAGCCTAGGCAATTCTCCTGCCTCAGCCACCTGAGAATCTGGGACTACAGGTGCCCACCACAACACCCGGCTATTTTTTTGTTACAGTTTGGCTGGGGCCGAGCTTGAACCCACCATCCTTGGTATGTGGGGCTGGCACCCTACCCACTGAGCCACAGGTGCCGCCGTTTGTTTTCTTTTTTAAAGGAATGATTATCACTTTTGTTAAATGGCACATTTATTATAAATCAAGAAAATGCTAAAAAAAAAAAAAAAGAAGAAAAAAAGAAAGAAGAAACTCAACACAAATCCTATCATTTAGGAATAACCGTTAGGTGAACAACATCTTAGGCAGCTCCCATGAATCTCAGCTCTTCTTAATATCTCTGTAGTGGTATCTGAGTACACTCTGTAATTTAACCAGTCTTTAGTTAGTAAGCATTCACAAAGCATTCTTTATTTTTTTTTTAAATGCTGAAATGACTATTCTTATAAATGTCTTGTGTTTTTATAATCTTCTAGCATATAAGATGTTTCTCCCCCTGAAAATTTTTATTCCAATAATAACATATGTCAAATACACCTGTTTTGTAGATGAACGGCTCTGAGTCAATGCAAAATTCTCAGCAAGATTATCTGCCCTGGAGTAACCCTTCTAATGCAGGAGAATGGGAACAAAAAGTACTGTGTAACAGAGATGGAAGTTGCACATCCTTGAGTTTTAATAACCAAAAGAACCCTTACGCCACACAGCTGATCAGAGGTATATTTGAGATATTCTGTTACATTTTAGATTTAAATTTTGCTGTAGTAAATTACAGCTGAAATATAGTAGAAGCTCTGATTTATCATTATGTTCATAACTGTGACTAACCCAGTTAAAAGGCAACAACATACAAGGGTACATGTGAAACTTACTAAATGTAGAATATAAATGTCTTAACACAATAACTAAGAAAAAGCCAGGAAGGCTATGTTAACCAGTGTAATGAAAATTTGTCAAATGGTGTGTATGGTGAAAAAAAAAAAAAAGGCAACAACATTGGGCAGCGTCTGTGGCTCAAAGGAGTAGGACATAGGCCCCATATGCCAGAGGTGGCAGGTTCAAACCTAGCCCCAGCCAAAAACTGCAAAAAAAAATAAATAAATAATAATAATAATAATAAATAAACACATAGATTTAAAAAAAAAAAAAAGGCAACAACACCAAATTTTGAGGACAAGGTAAATAAGTTTCTAATGTACTAAGTGATTAACAAAATGAGCTGGAGATCATCAGGAAGGATGAATTTTCCTGGCACCAAGAATGATTTACCAGATTATTAAGATGATTTTCCAGGGTCTGAGGTTGAAGAATTAAACCTATACAATTTATTTATTTATTTTTTTCAGTTTGTTATCATGCTTTGTTATTATAGAGGTATGCAGTTGTATTTACTAAAAGACCAGCTTTTAATATAGTTCATTGTTTCTTCTCTCATTTGCTATGTACCAGTACTTGGTGAAATTTTTGCTTTTTATAGTATGCTTTGTTCTTATTTTTATTAAAACTTTTTGTATTATGGCTGTGTAGCAGTTTGTATACATATATTTAGATTATAGCTTGTTGTTTAATCATCAGTAACGTATTTTTGTGACTTCTGGATAAACGTAATTTAACTGTAGAAAATTCTTTTGCCCAGAAGAATTTGCATAAGGTGACAGAACTTAGCTGTCTTTCTAGATAGCAAGCGTATCAGAGCCAATGGGAATTAATCATATTAATGCATAGTATTAATCTGTTGAATAACCAGACAAACCAGCAGGGCAGCTGCTTTACTAGTGTTGCTGTTGATGGGGTTTCTGGTTTAACAAAGTGATCTTCCCATTCTTAGCAACTTACTTAGGTAATTATTATTATTATTATTTTTAATAGAGACAGAGTCTCACTTTATGGCTCTTTGGTAGAGTGCCATGGCATCACACAACTCATGGCAACCTCCAGCTCCTGGGCTTAAGCGATTTTCTTGCCTCAGCCTCCCGAGTAGCTGGGACTACAGGCGCCCGCCACAACGCCCGGCTATTTTTTTGTTGCAGTTTGGCCGGGGCTGGGTTTGAACCCGCCACCCTCAGCATATGGGGCCGGCGCCCTACTCACTGAGCCAGAGGCGCCGCCTGGTAATTCTTACTTGATATAGCCAGTAAGTGCTTAGTGACACTTACTTAGGTGGCAACTTACTTAGGTAATTCTTACTCGATATAGCCAGTAAGTGCTGTGAGAAATGGGGAAAAGAGAGAGAGAATTAATAAGTTTTATTCTTAGGGCCTCAGGCTAAATGCCCTCACTTCCTTGATACTGCCCAATCTGCTTTAGTAGAACTTTAGTAGATGCCCCCTGAAGGCCATGTATGTAGTGACTATGTCTCCAAACCAACTGATCTCTCTGGCCTGAATTCCATTTTCAATGTGTTTTGCTTGCCTTGCAATAGTTGTAGCCTTAAATAATTGTAGGTTATTAAATGCTGAGATATTTTACATAAAATCCATAAAATTTCCAGCTTCCAGACTTGGGGACCCTGGACCCAGAATTCTGCATAGCAGCAATTAGCTGGAACTGAGCTTTCCAGTTTGCTGTATCACACACACTAGTCACTTAGGAGTGAACATATGCCATTTGAAGGCAGGATTTTTGTCTGTTTTATTCATTGCTTTAACCTTAATACAAGAATTTTATCTGGCACATAATATGTTAAAGAATATTGTTTAATGGAAAGAATGAATTTGTGGGCTCTGTGCCTGTAGTTCAATGGTTAGGGCGCCAGCCACATGCACCCTGGGGCTGGTGTGTTTAAACCTAGCAGGGCCTGCTAAAAAACAATGAAAATAACAAAAAAATAGCCAGGCATTGTGGTGGGTGCCTGTAGTCCCAGCTATTTTGAGGCTGAGGCAAGAGAATCACTTAAGCCCAAGGGTTTGAGGTGACACCACAGCACTCTTCCAAGAGGGACAAAGTGAGACTCTATCTCAGAAAAAAAAAAAAAAAAAGAATGAATGAATGAATTTGTGACTCCTGGTCTAAACTTATTAGGTGAAATGTAATAGAATTTTTCAACTAAGTTCTTTTAGAAGTGAAAAATATGTTCCCTTTGCCCTTGAGATACTATTTCAATGCATCATAGTTTTCTTTTCTTTTGGATGGTGAAGTCACTAAGTTCAGGGACCTGCCTTGTAGTGTTTTGCATCCTTAAGAATACCTTGTATGTAACATATGCTTAAGTACTCCCTAGATGATTGGCAGAACTGTAGATTTGTTTGTGAAAAAGAACTTAGTGAATATGTTGTGGTGGAGGAAATGTCATGAGGCAACCCATTTGAGTTGCTTTTTCAGCTATATTTTCTTCACACAGCCACCCCCACGTATGTTCTGTTCACCACCACCACTACAGAAGGTTTTTTACAATCTTTATCTCTGCCCTTTGGCAGCAGGGTAAATGAATCCCTTCCCTAACTTTGTGCATTTTTTTATTTTATTTTATTTATTTTTTGAGACAGAGCCTCAAGCTGTTGCCCTGGGTAGAGTGCCGTGGCATCACAGCTCATAGCAACCTCCAACTCCTGGGCTCAAGAGATTCTCCTGCCTCTGCCTCCCAAGTAGCTGGGATTACAGGCGCCTGCCAGGCTATTTTTTGGTTGCACCCTTCATTGTTGTTTGGCGGGCCCAGGCTGGATTTGAACCCACCAGCTCCGCTGTATGTGGCTGGCGCCTTAGCCGCTTGAGCCACAGGCACCGAGCCTAATTTTAAAGACATTATCTCCTACACTAGACTGTGACTTCCACATCAGTAAGAACTCTGTATTCTTTGTTGTTCTGTATCCAATGACTAATGCTTATGCTATAATGTTTGTGTGTCAACTCTCCACGAGCACTGTGTTAGGAACTCAGTAAATATTTGGATTTAATTGAGTTAGGGAGTTGTATTAAAGCTTATGCCACCTTATAGTTTACAAAACATTTGTATTCATTGACTCATTTGATCTTGAAATCAGCTCGAGCTGCAAATGAGAATATCAAAACACAGAGAAACTATAACTGGTCCAGAGTTACGTGGCAGTTAATGGCTGAACACCCCAGCTGAATTCCACCAGTTAGTGGCTGAATATTGACTAGACAGACAGGGATAGAATTATGGAAGACTTGTCTGTCATTCTTGGCTGAGAGATTTGGTCTTGTGTATTGAAAAGAGAAAGGGAAATGTTTCTTTATGAGTTATTTTTGGATAAGGGCTTTTTGCAGTCCAAGGCTTCATCCCCTCAATCTCAACAATAGCATTCCTTAGGGGAGTGAGGAATATGATGAATAGTTGTTAGTTTGTTTGCCTCACCCAGATTCCATTCCTACCTCCCAGAATTTTCCCTGTTTCCACCCAGCTCTGCAGTAACGATCAGTTCTGATCAGCGGCTGTACTTGATTTTTTGGATAAAGGAATACCCCTCCCTTTTCTGTCTTCCTCCTTAGGGCTTTGGATAGGAGCCCTTTAATTGCTGTTGACTAGAGAACTGGAGGCCAGCCCCTGCATACCGGGAATGCCAGTGGCTTTGTTAGTTGAAGAGGGCAGTGCCCTCCAAATCCCAGAGCAGGTGGAGGAAATCTAATTAGCATGTAGTAAGCCAAGGTCTCTTGGGGGAAATCCTGATAAAGAAAAGGTCAGTGCAAAAGGAGAAGGAACTGAGATGGAGATTTCATTTTCCCAGTGGGAACTTTCTGAAATAGACTGGGGATCAGATGAGCTGTGTTCTAATCTCTGCCCTACCAGTGGCTTTTTAACCTTAGGCAAGTACCTCTCCTTATCTGAGGTTTCATTTTTCTTGTCTCTGTCTAGTCTTTTGCTTAAACCCCTTTTTCTAAACAAATACTTGTTTCATAAAAGCAAAAGGGACCTCAGATCATCAAGTTGCTATCACCTGGAAGCTTTCCCCAATATTCATGTGTCCAGTCTCGCTCTGTATCTACTGAAGATTCAATAAATGTAGTAAATATGTAGTAAATATGTGTAGTTTGGGAAAATGTTTCCCAGGGAAATTTGATAAAATCCTTGGTTTATGCTTTATGAAGAACGTAACCACATAGAGAAAACTCGAGGCTTAGCACAGTGTTTGCTCCCCACATTGCTCAGTAATATGTTTGGACTGAGTTTTTCCTGGGCTGAGTGAGAAGCTAGAGGTGGAATAATAATGATAAGTAATTTACAAAGTGGAGGTTGAAAGTTTTGCATGAGTGGTGAAGTCAATGGTAATGAATTGCTATCAGCATTTTAAAAATGAAACAGATGTGCAGTGGCTGCAGACAACAGCCTCTTTAGTAGTGCACGCAGCCTGTTGCTTGTATAGGTTGCCCTAAGGGACCTTGGAGACAATCCTTTCTGATACATGTTCATGTGTTAGACCTTGTGCTGTCCCCAGTCTAGGCTCCAGACAGGTATGTATGGTGCCTCTGGAAAGCCCTGAGGCTCTATGGCCAGGTTCACATTGGCCAAGTCATCATGTCCATCCACACTAAACTACAGAACAAGGAAGCATGTGATTTGATGCCTTATGCAGAGCTAAGTTCAAGTTCCCTGGCCGCCAGAAGAGTCTCAACTCCAAGAAGTGGAGCTTTACCAAGTTTAATGCAGATGAATTTGAAAACATGGTGGCTGAGAAGAAGCAATTCATCCCAGGTGAATTGGGGCCCCCTGGACAAATGGCAGGCCTTGTACTCATGAGGACTTCCACTGTGCTGCCCCCACATTTGCACCTACCGGTAAATCCTACTTCCTGTCCAAGAAAAGAAAGAGAAAGAAATAGAATGAAATGTAGCCTGCATTGTATACAATAAGGGTATTCCTTGAAACTTTTAAGGTCCTTGTACTTATAAATAGTGTGCTGCAGTTTAAAAAGCATTTCTTGCTGGATTATAGTCAAAAGCCATTGATCTGGACAGGGATTAAAGGAGTAAAGATGGGTTGTAGGGGGATGGAGTTTCAAGAAGCAGTGTGGAAAAGACAGTAGAGAATGTAGGTTCTAGTATTTACTGAAACTGGTTTGGTTTTTTGATGTTTGTTTTCTGTTGTGTGAGACAAGGTCTCGCTCTGTTGACTGGGTGCACAGTGGTGGGCTCAAACTCTTGGGCTCAAGCAATCCTCCTGCCTCAGCCTTCTAATTAGCTGGTACTATAGGTAGATGCCACCATGCCTGGCTAATGTTGTTGGTGAGATGGGATCTCACTGTGTTACTCAGGCTGGTCTCAAATGATTCTTCCACCTTGGCCTCGCGAAGAACTCCTATGATCCCAGGATCATAGGAGTGAGCCACTATGTCCAACCTACCCAAAATGTTAGATTTGCAGCAAATCACATTTTCTCCTGAACCTCATATTCTTTTTGTTTCTCATTGCCCTGAGTACCCTCTGCCTGACTTCACTCCCATATCTGCTTAGCAAGACTTAACTCCGATATCCCTTTTCCAACACCTGCCTGCTCCTGGTATATGTTGGATACTTACAAATATTGGTTAAATTGTCAAGAACCTTTCCCTTAAATCTACAGGTACTTTCTTTCTTTTTTTCTTTTCTTTCTTTTTTTTTTTTTTTTTGGATGAGACAGAGCCTTAAGCTATCGCCCTGGGTAGAGTGCTGTGGCATCATAGCTCACAGCAACCTCCAATACCTGGGCTTAAGCAATTCTCTTGCCTCAGCCTCCCAAGAAGCTGGGACCACAGGCGCCCACCGCAACGCCCAGCTATTTTTTGGCTGCAGTTGTTGTTTGGCAGGCCCAGTTCAGATTTGAACCCACCACCTCTGGTGTATGTGGCTGGCAACTTAGCTGCTTGAGCTATAGGCACTGAACCCTATAGGTATTTTCTCTGGGCTTTTATAGCTACCCGTTTAAGCCTCTATTTCAGGGGTGGCGAACACGCAGCTCTCGAGCCACATGCGGCTCCCGGCCAAAATGAATGCGGCTCTTTGCCTCTTATCATTATTTTGTATACTGTGGCTCTTTGCCAAGTTCGGATTTTGTTATGCTGCTTCTGAGGAGGGACCTCTGAGGAGAGATCTCCGAGCGCGTAGTCCCGCCCCCAGGGGGGAAACACGTGAAATCAAAGCCCCGGTCCATTCTGACTGACACTCATGTAAAGGAACTGCTCCGAGTGGCTACAACTGAATACAAACCTGATTTGCAGAAGATTACTGAAAACAAAAGATGCCA
>CAUYPK010046599.1:0-14055 GCA_963574355.1 Loris lydekkerianus
TACTTACCATTATTTGATCTTTAACAAACCAATGAAAAACATTCAGTGGGGTAACAATTCCCTATTTAACAAATGGTGCTGGGTGAACTGACTGGCAACCTGTAGGAGACTGAAACTGGACCCACACCTTTCAGCAGTAAGATAGACTCTCACTGGATTAAAAATTTTAACTTGAGACATGAAACTATAAAAATACTAGAAAAAGTGCCAGGAAAACTCTTGAAGAAATCAGTCTGGGTGAGTATTTTATCAGGAGGACCCCCGGGGCAATTGAAGCAGCTTCAAAAATACACTACTGGGACTTGGTTAAACTAAAAAGCTTCTGCACAGCCAAGAGCACAGTAAGTAAAGCAAGCAGACAGCACTCAGAATGAGAGAAAATATTTTTAGGTTATGTCTCCAACAAAGGTTTAATAACTAGAACTCACAGAGAATTTAAACATATAAGCAAGAAAAGAACAAGTGATCCCATCACTGGCTGGGCAAGGGACTTGAAGAAGAAGGGACTTCTCTGAAGAAGATAGGCACATGGCCTACAGACATGAAAAAATGCTCATCATCCTTAATCATCAGAGAAATGCAAATCAAAACTACTTTGAGATATCATTTAACTCCAGTAAGATTAGCCCATATCACAAAATCCCAAGACCAGAGATGTTGGCATGGATGTGGAGAAAAGGGAACACTTCTACACTTCTGGTGGGAATGCAAATTAATACATTCCTTTTGGAAAGATGTTTTGAGAACACTTAGAGATCTAAAAACAGATCTGCCATTCAATCCTATAATTCCTCTACTAGGTATATACCCAGAAGACCAAAGATCACATTATAACCAAGATATTTGTACCAGAATGTTTATTGCAACCCAATTCATAATTGCTAATTCATGGGAAAAGCCCAAGTGCCCATCAATCAATGAATGGATTAATAAATTGTGGTATATGTACACCATGGAATATTATGCAGCCTTGAAGAAAGATGGAGACTTTACCTCTTTCATGTTTACATGGATGGAGTTGGAACATAACTCTCCTTAGTAATGTATCTCAAGAATGGAAGAAAAATTATCCAATGTACTCAGCCCTACTATGAAAATAATTTCTGGCTTTCATATGAAAGCTATAACCCATCTATAACCTAAGAATATGGGGAAGTGGGAGAGGGAAGGGAGGGAGGGGGGAAGATGGGCAGAGGGAGGGTGATTGGTAGGATTACACCTGCATTGCATCTCACAAGGGTACATATGTGAAACTTAGTAAATGTAGAATATAAATATCTTAACACAATAACTAAGAAAATGCCAGGAAAGCTATGTTAACCAGTGTGATGAAAATATGTCAAACAGTCTATAAAACCAGTGTATGGTGCCCCATGATCGCATTAATGTACACAGCTATGATTTAATAAATAAATAAATACATAAATAAAAATAATCACAGAAAACAAAAACGATCAGAAATTATAATTCAAAATCCAGACCTTTCCAAAGGCTCAGGGCCTGGCCAGCTGTGATGATGAGGATTCCAAAAGAAAAATGGGGTGTAACCTAGAAAAGATATAAAGATGTTGCCTGAGCTAACATTTAGGCAGAGTGTCTGCAGGACGGGGTGGTAGCCACAGTGAAAGGATGCCCTGATCTAGTGTATTCTTTTGAGAGGATGGCCATTACAGGCCAGCAAGGGCAGGAATGGAAACTGTGATCATGCCATTCCTCTGCTCAAAAAGTCTTTCAGGACACTTAGCCAGTAAGTTACTCGAAAGGGTAAAAGAAGCCAAGAATAACCAGAGAAGGAAAGTGAAAGAACACAGCAACAGAAGAGGAAGGGATCAAAAGTTACACGCCATAAAAAGCAGAAAGCAGAATCAAAAGGATATAAAAATCATAATTTCAGAACGAGATTGTAATTTAAAGATTATCTAGCCCGTGGCTCTAAAAGCTGAACAATCTCCTGTGCCCCACCCACCTCCAGCAAACCAGTCCTTAACCCACTGATTACCATTAGACTCCTGGGCCCCACACTGGGACAGCTTATTCAGTAGGCTGAGATGACTGTAAGCAGTCAAGTCTGGGAGACACAGGGCAGGGCTGGTCTTATAGATATGGAAACCAGCTGGCTGGAGAATAGCTCTGAAACCAGAACCCAGTTCCCTTCCTCCCTATATGAAGGTGAAGGTCTTCCAGCATCTCAGTGACTGCTCCTCCTTTTCTGAATGCCAATAGTACATCTCTAGTTGTATTTGCAAAAATATCCTTCTCTGAAGCCACTGCCAACTTTGAAGAGTGCCCCCTTCCCTGTTTCTACAGCTCCAGGAACAAAAAGCATACCTATTAATGTTTATAAGACTCCCTATTTTCCACCAGTGACTTCTCAGCCAATTCTTACTGCTAATTTTCAAAGCAGTGGCAGTAGAGAGAGTTCACTGAACAGGAGAGGGAGGCTGACGTGGCTCCTGGGCTCCCCAGCTTCAGAGGACTGACTGGCTGCCCACACAAGCAGGCTGCTATACAATTCTATCTTTAAGGCAAGGCAGCTGAATTTTAGAAGTTGGTAACTTCTCAAAAATTTCTTCCTCTACAGACCCACAATACTCCCCATCCAAAATCCGTTCCTCAACCATTATATAGTCAAGATTTAGAGCCTACTGCCATTATGAAGAGTGCACCACGCAAGGCAAATTTCAAAGGAAAATTCAGTTCCCTTTCTTCATAAGTGGTTTATAAACAACAATAAGTACAGCAGACACTGGAATACACTCAATACACAGTGAGCAGAACAGCAAGGCTAGGGATAAGATTTGTAAGAGAAGATTGCCTATGAATAGTTACAGCCTGTCACACGGCGACAGAATCCGACTTGCTTGGTATGGCCCAACAGCAGAAAACCATAAAGGAAGAAAAATGTGCTGCTCTCTTCTGAGCTAAAATGTGACAGGGTCCTTTGGGACTACAGCAAGTTCTCTGCTCAAGCACAGGCCAGGTGACCACTTAGTATGGTCTCATGAAAGGGACTGAAGAACCAGATGGATGGTTGATCCACTAAGTGCCTTCCTGGATTCCACAAGTTCAATTTCCATGCATATTCTCCTCCCACTACTCAAAATTTACCAAGGCTCTGAGGTAACAGCACATGGTACACACTCTGGTCTATAATTAACTAGCACCAAATAACAGCATTTGCAATAATGAACAGCAAAACAATCTACAGGTTTTCTGAAGTCATAAGAGAGCATCCAAAATTGAGGTCAGGACTTGATATCACATCCCCTGGTAAATCAGAAGAAAAATAAAGGAAGCACTAAGTCAGGTAGCAAAAAATATGCCACTATTTTTCATGAGTATTGGGAGTGTGAAGGAAAGAAAGATTTTGCAAGAAAATTAACAGTTTGGCTTTTTCACAAGAATACGTGTTACCATAAATTAAGTTCTTTATAAGAGAATTTGTATTCTCTCCTCAAGAGTTATGAAGAACTTTTAAATGTGTAATTTTAATTGATTTCTATCAATATTTTCCATGCTAACAGAAACTCATTTTTTAATTTAAAAAACAAGCCTCATAGATGAGAACAATGTCTTAAATGGTAAAGACATGTCCAAGTAAAGGGCTGTGCCACTCAGACCAAGTACAGGCTAGCCACAGCTTACCCTCTGGAGTCACAGTGAGGCTCAGGGAACCAGAGAATTTAGAAAACCTCAAATGTTTAAACCTGGGAGATGAGTCCAAGCATCCAAGCTACTTTTTCTGGAAGAGCCAGAAGGATGGCATTGTATGACAGCGTTTCCTCTAACAAGGACTTGGGTTCTCAAAGTCCTCACTAGGCTCTGCCTTCCTCACGCATAGGAATATACTAGCCTCTCCCAAGAATACAGATGTGGGGTAAACATCTGCACAAAGTCACAGAGAATGAACTGTTTGTACAGCCATTCTTCCCCCACGTTAGGAAGGAGTATATTCCACCAGAACCTAGAATGGAAAACATGGAGTGAACAGAGAATTGAGTTACAGTCAATGAGATTTCGATTCTTTGCCAGTGACAGATGAGGTGGGCATTTGTCTGGTAATCCTGAGTGAACCAACCACTTCACTGTCCCCCACGCATCTAGTCAGGCCTGGCCTACTGCCCAGCAACTACATAAGCCCTGGAAACTTGCCCTCCCCAGCAACCTTCAGTAAGACATGCTTTCACTGCTCCAAGTCACTTATGTATGAAGATCATGGAAATGCCAACAACTTTCCTGGCTCTCTACATGCTAAAGCTACCCTCCTGGGCGAGGCTACAGCCACCCTGATGGAATTAACTGCACCTCATTCCTCCCTGACCTCCTCCATTCCAAGGGTGTACTTCATTAAAATGTACTTTTTCTGCCTTCATGTGGACCTTTATTTTAGAGTTTTCCATCTGTTTAAACACTAAAGAGGCAAGTTTAACCATGCTCCTGGGTCTCTCCCTGGCATCTGAGCCTTTGCTATAGCTGTATTTCCCCCACCCCCCACCTCCTCTGCAGTGTTCCTCCCTCAATTGCTATGTTCTGCTTGTCAAGGATCTGTACCCCTGACTAGCCACCTGACACACAAACAGTGGATGAGCTGTTCTGATAGGACCCAAAAATACACAGCTGGGCAAAAACAAAGAGAAACTGATCCTCAACACACAACAAGTGCAGTACTTTTCTTTTTTTTAGCAAGTTTTATTTCAAAATCACCACCAACAAGGCCTAAACACTTTTGACTGGCCCCATTCAAAAAGCAACAGAATGCAACAATTTCCCCACCCTTAAAAAAAAGGGGAAAAAAGAAGAAAAAGAAATTAAAACCTCAGCATCACTAGCATTAGAAAGCAAAGCATTAACTTCATGTTCTTTCCAAAAGTCAGTCTCACAGTGTTAATCTATAACATAGTCTAAAGCAATTACTGAAAAAGTCTCCCTGAAGGACATCATTCCTAGGGCAGGAGTTCTGAGAATCTGAGGAAGGCGACCACAGAGCAATAACCTGGGGAGGAAGAGAGAGATGTATTACAAACACAAAAGCACGTGATTACTTCTCAGATAATATTCTGAAAGTAAATGAGGGTACACAGTACAAAATAGAAGAGCAAACCATCATAAATCACATACTACCTGAAAACATGGAAGCAGTTAAAAATTTTTTTAGAAAGATAAATAAATCACGTAATTCAACATCACAGGTACTGCTAAGCCAGGTGATTTTATCATCAGGCATAAAGGGCACACTGCTAAGGGCCCACGATGCTTTTAGAAGCCCTAAAAAATGCTTTAATTTCTTTTAAAATCAAAACAAAACATAAATATAATAACGAATGTATCATAATAAATCCAGCCTGGATATGAGTCTAGTGTAGTCATAAAACATAATTTGTAATTTTTTTTTTAAATGGAAGAAAGAACCCATGAAGGCAAACTGCCTACACCAGAGCTCAGAAAAGTTATAGGTGGTTCTGTCCTTAGAGAAAAAGCAGAAAGGCAAGTTGCTCTGAGTCCAAGGCAAACACATAGGAACCCACAGGACATTCAAATGATGTGCTGCATTAACACAGATGCTTTTCTGCAGTGAAAGCTGAATAGTAAACTCAGCATATTACAACAGACATAATAAAGGGGGAAAAAAATCATGCTTTGAATTGTTCAAAGAAAGCACGCTGCAGGTGACAGATTCTTAAGCGCTCTCTGAAATAATAAAGAGAGAAGCAGCTCTGGTACCTGAAGAAAGAATAATAAGTCTTCGGGTTCTTAAGTCAACAGGTTCTTAAGATCCTTCTATGGGACTGACACCGTGGGTGCGCTACAAAAAAGAGGTAGTGCACAGTGGCCCATGTTAAGTGCTGACTTTCTAGAGTAGTGTCTTCCTCTTTTTACCTCAGTCATTTTTCACTTTTAAAAAACTATTTACCAAGTTTTGATTTTTTTTGGTTTGGGATTCGTTGAGGGTACAAAGAATTAGGTTGCACTGATTGCATTTGTTAGGTAATGTCCCTCTTATAATCGTGTCCCACCCCCAAAAAGTGTGTCATACACTGTGACCTCCCCATCCCCCTTCCTCTTCCCCTCTTTGGCATTTCACTTTTTAATATAAGATTATATCACAGATCATTTCCTATGGAATTTACTAGGGTACACGATAATCCCTCTTATGGTATCCTGAACAGAATGGAGCAAAATGAGCTAAAGGATATAATAATCAGAAAGTAGAGGCTCACAACTGGTTAAATAATCAAAGTCAAGTCAGAGAACGCTGAACAGTAGGCTCATGATCTGCGTGTTAGAAAGACCGTGCAGTGTGAAGCAGGGCTCTACAATGTTCCACGCTTTAACTAACTAGCCACAGTGGGCCTGCCGTAGGTAAAGAAAGCTCCGCACCACATGCCGTGTACGCACGGACTCCTCTGACCTTTTTAACAAGCCTGTGAGATAAAGATTTTTCCACTTTATCCCTATGAAAGCTCAAAAAGGTAAGTAATTTACAGCTAGCAAACAGCAAAAGTTTAAATTCAGTTTCCAGCTTCAACTTTCTTTGCATCTGACAATACACTGATTTCATTTTCAGGGCTCTTAAAACTAGCCAGTAAGTTACTTGAAAATCAGATGGAAAAAGATCTCTTTAAAGTCAACTATAGTAAAGTTAATGCACTAATCTAATAAGATTATATTTAGGCTCAAGAAATGTGAAGTCTTGCATTTAGATCCATGGAGACCAGGTCCAAAAGCAACACGTATGAACATGATGGGAAGGATTCAACCATAAGCTCAAAGTGAATCCAAGAGTTATATGCCCAAACTAGACCTGCCAACCCATAAATTCAACATGAACCCAATGGTCTTGCATGTATACAGTGTCTGTCTCTCTCTCTCTCTCTCTCTCACACACACACACACACACACAGACTGCATTCCCTAAAGGATTATGCCCAGGATGAGAAACGTGATAGTTCTCTGCGCAGGCTGATAAATTCCATTTAGGTAGCACATTTTAAGAAGGATTCCAGTGAAATGTAACACTTCTATAGAAACATAACCCATCCAAACAAATGAACTACAAAAACCTTTAACTGAAGAGTTTATATAGCAAGAAGATGGGGGGAGTTAGGCAGAGAGGATGGCAGGACACATCCTTCAGAAAACGCAGGTAGAGCCCCTCCACCCCCGCTGTGCCCTCTTCCATCCCTGTTGGCTATACATTTCTTTGGTCCAGAGTTGAAGTTTCCTACTTCTTTATAGGTGCCTAATTTTTGTTTGTTTGTTTTTGTTATGTTTTGACACAGAGTCTTACTCTGTCTACCCTGGGCAGGGTGCTGTGGCATCATAATTCACAGCAACCTCAAACTCTCAGACTCAAGTGATCCTCTTACCTCAGCCTACTAAGTAACTGGGACTATCAGCACCAGCCACAAGGCACAGGTAATTTTTTTTTCCCCCAGTAGAGACTGGCGTCTGGCTCTTACTCAGGCTAGTCTCCTGAGCTCAAGCAATCCACTGTCTTGACCTCTCAGAGTGCTAGGATTATAGGTGTGAGCCACCACATCTAGCCATTTAGAGGTGCTTAAACAAAGAACTTTCTCAATCCAAGACTAAATAATTTAGGGTTCTGCTAATAGCAATTTAGATGTTTCCCCAGGCCTTACAACGTGTATGTGTTCACTAAGTTTAAGTGTTTAGGCCACTGGTTCTCAACCTTCCTAATGCCTCCTAATGCTGTGACTCTTTAATACCTCATGTTGTGGTGACCCCCAATCATAAAATTATTTTCGTTGCTACTTCATAACTATAATTTTGCTGCTGTTATGAATTGCAATGTAAATATTTGATATGCAGGATGTATTTTCACTGTTACAAAGTGGTCTCGACCCATAGGTTGAGAATTGCTGGTTTAGGCATTTCTAGGGAGAGGAGGTAGGTGATACAATATCTTCTTCAAGTGCTTTTCAAGGCCCTTTGAATGACATTTACCTCCTCCTCCTTCCTAGTTCTACCTGCCAGAAGCAGAACTCCAGGGAAAGGTAACATAAATGTGATGGGCAACAAAGGACTGTGTTAAGGTATCTGAACTTCATTTCTCCAAAATGCCTTTCCATTTTTAACCTTCATCATGTGTCTCTGCCACGTAACTCACCTTTCTGGCAAGACACTCCATTTATCATCTGACCTTTAACAGCCTCTGTCTCTTTCACAGCTCTTAATATTTCTGATTTTGAAGCCTTAATCTGGGCTCTGATCATCGCCCACATGGGTCACTGCTGCTGCCACCTCTCCAGTCTCTCAGCCTGCAGCATAGTTAACTGCAGCACAGTTAACCTGAGTCCCCCAGGGTTTTAGCTACTATGAGGGTCAGCGCCTTCCTGACAACTTAAAACCCAAGATGCTGCCACAGTATGAAAGCATTTAGCTGCTCTGCCTTGGATGACTCACACCCCAAATGATAAAAGTACCTGTATTTATGAAATAAAGGAGATTAAGCACTCACTACTCCTAGGAGTGAAAGGAAGTAGATTTGACAAGCCACTTCAATGACCTTGATGCCTATTCTGAGAGACTGAAGAGCATATTTTTTAAAAAATTAATTTAGAAAGCATTTTTCACTTAAGTACTCCTTCCACTACCTTTCTCCATGCTCATAATAGCATACACGAACACACACACAGTGTTTTGTAAAAATGGAACAATATACAATCTTATGTGCATCTTCCTTTTCTTAAAGAAAAATATATCAAGAAAGTTCCTCTATGACAATTAACTCTACCTTATCTTTACAAGGACTGCACCCTAGCTGTGGTATGTATGCACCACAGTTTATTCAACCATTTCCCTGAGAGTCATTCACTTTATTTCCTTTTTTTCTTCTTGCCACCACAAAAATACATTACTTTTGAAAGACCCCCGATTTGTGTCTTGAAACATTGGTGTCTCCATTTATAAAACAGAACACCAGAACTAGAATTACTGAGCAAGATCTTCAGTTTTACCCGACACTGCTGGGAAGACTTCCAAAGGGCTGTATCATTCTCCAGTCTGCCACTGCCCAACATCCATCCCAAAGGAAGGTTTTTAAAAGATAATCTACATTACTACTTACAGACTATCTTTGGAAAGGCGCAAAGTAATAAAAGAGTGACATTCTTCTTGGAAGAAAAGTGTAGGCCTGGAAAACGATGGGAGAAACACCACTTGTCAGTGCACATGTCCCTTCTGTGCTGTGTTCATGTGTTACTATGCCCCTGGTACTACATGACACGCGCACACCACAAAATAGAAAACGTTCTTCAAAAACAGTACTGATCAGACAGCACAAACAGCATTGGCTTTATGCAATTAAAGGATGTGAACTTAGCTTAACCAATCATTTTTGAATACTTACACTAGATTCTAGGGATACAAAAAGTAAAGCAATTCGCAACAACATGAATGGACCTGGAGAACCTTACATACGCTGAATGAAATGAACAAAATGCAGAAAGATAAATACCACATGTCTAACTTATAATCTGTGACTTCTAAAACAATTGAACTTACGTATAGAAGCAGAGAGTAGAATGTTGGTTACCAGAAGCTGGAGAGTGAAAAGAATGGGGAGATGACAGTCAAAAGGTAAAAAGCAGTCAGAAGGAATTTCTTACTAAGACAGAAGCAGCTTGATTCCGAGATCAGTTGCACAGCACCATGTATACAGTTAATAACTAAATACTATACATTTCAATATGGCTAAAAATAAATTTCAAATACCCTCATTACAAAAAATGTTAAATCTCTGAAGTGATAAATATGTTAATTAGATGGATATAATCATTCCACGTTGTATTAAAAAATAATCATTTTGTACCCTGGAAATATATACAACCATAATTAGTCAACATATATTTTTAAAAACATGAGTCCCTCAAAGAGCTCAGAATCTTTAGAGCAGGGGTTCTCACCATCCTTAATGCCACGGCCCTTTGATACAGCTCCTATGGGTCGCAACCCACAGGTTGAAAACCCGGCTTTAGAGAAAAAGACCCTCATTTCCAGACATGCACAAAGCCAGGTGGAATCCATGAGTCCTCTGGGGTCAGTAAGTAGCCGGCCAGTTGGGCAAGTGAGACATGAGGATCAGTCCCTCCCACTGAAATTAGGGGCCAGAATCTTAAGTGGGGATTATGGGTGACTTTTGTCTCCTGCCTCTTTAAACATTTCTTTGTCAAGATTTGTAAAAAGGGCATCAATAACCTTTCCATAATAAGAGGTGGGTGGAAACTCCTTCAGAGATATGAACCCATATGAATTTTTTGGTTCATAAATTGAAGCACTGATTAAAATTCTGGCTACCTTCTTTGTCTGAAATGAGCCCAATGGTGTTGAAATGTTTTTAAAGGAGAAGAGAGCTGTATTTTTAGAGGAAGTTCGGGCCGTTTGAGATGGTTGGGTGTACACATAAGCATTCACAGCAGTGGCAGAGGAGTCAGCAGTAACAGGAGAGAGGCTGTCCATGCCCTGCAGCCTTTCCTCTGGCCCGCAGAGCTAGTTCCAAAGAGAAATATAGTTTACAAAGTATCCTAGAAAATACATAAAATTTTGAATCAGAAACTTTAATTTTCCATTTACATATTCTGATTGTAAAGCAGTATTCAAAGGCAATGACTACAAATTTAGCTGTTTTGATTTTGGTAACTCAAAAGGAACACAAAAAAGGCTTTTTACTGAGGTCTATAGTCAGCAGGCACTTAGCATTTCCATCTCAGCAATTTCTCTCTCCCACTTCTTTTGTACACGATTCAAGAGGCTTTTAAAAGGGAGAGATACCAGGGAGATCAATGTCTAAAGTACACATATATATTCTGTCAAGTGACGAGCACAGAATTATTACTGCACACTAAGTAGAGAACACAGACCTCACATCTATTCTGTAGTTCAAACCTAAATTATTCTAAATATAATTACCAAGCCAAGAATGAGGAAACATACCAAACTAGGTACAAATGTGCCCTTTGGTACCAACCTCACTATAATTTGTATGCTAAAAATATCTATTAATAATAAATAGCCTGATATCAAAGACATTGAGGATTAAAGCCTCTTTTCCTGAAAAACTGCTTCTGAGAACAGAATTATATTATGTCCACCTTCATGCATTTGCCAAAAGAACACACATGATAATGATAAAAGCAAAACTTTCAATTAAAATTTTAAATAATTAGCAGGAAACAAATGCAGAATTATACCACTTCGAAAGTTAAAAACAGGGAGATGAAAACAAAAAGCAGCAACATGCTTGGGTACTCGTTAAACCTGCTTACATCCTAGATACAGGGAGCATTTTGTTTTGACAGCAGCCTGGGCCAAAAAACCAAAGTATTATTTTTCAGTGCTAGAATTAAAAACAAACAAAAATACTTTAAAAAAAAAAAAAAAAAAGGCCTGCCTGTCTTCCAGGAAGATGAAGACCAGATTGGTCAAAACAAAAAGGTTCACAGGGATGATTGACTGTGCACAGTAGGAACACAGGCAGAAAGCAGAAATTACTTAATTTGTCCACTGAAAACAAAGGGCCTAGTTTCCCTCCAGGTACAACATGCAGAGGCTAAATCTGATGGAGAGTCCCAGAGCCTTGGCAGGCCAAAGATTATCAATGACTATCACTACATTTCAATACCCTAAGAGGCTAAGCCTCCGGTACCAGCTGCTCAAAACATACTCAGCTGTGTGTGCATGGGTGTGTGCATGTGTGCACATGCACACACACATGCAAATATGTGGAGGAAAAGCCCTATGCTAGAGTTGAAAAGAGACGAGAAAAAAGAGAATCTCAGGTAGTGACCACTAAGGGACCTCAAGGTAGATTTACGAGGTTGGACAATTAAGTTGGCGAATTCACCCTAGAAAAAATGCTCTGAAAGGCGAATTAGGCCTAAGACTTGGAACCACACGCCATGTCATTATTACACACCAGAGTTAAACAGAACAAGACGGACCCCGTCATCCAGGGGACCCCGACATAGTATGAGACACTGTGGGACATGCCGAAATATCGTAAAGTGTAATCCTATCCTCAGGGATTGGTCATATATTCCCTGTGAAAAATGTCAGAAATTCAAGGTAGAGACAGGGACCCTTGATTTCCAGTCTTAGGTAACTGAAACAACACGTGCTAAACCCAAGGAGACGCTTTACGTACATTCACTGCACTCCTCACAGTGCCCTTGACGGAACCATCGTCCTCACTCCAGGATGAGAAAACTGAGGCTCAGGGATGGTAAGTGACTTTGCAGATCCTACAACGATGAGAGGGTGGAGGTAAGACCTTAACCCAAGTCCATGCAACCCCGCAGAGCACTACACACCCCTGCTTCTCACAGTGTGGGCCCATCCTACCAGCAGCAATCATTGGGAGCACACTTGCTAAAATTACAGACTCTTGGCCCCACCAACCACCCCCATGTCAACTAAATGCATCAGAATCACTGGAGTTGAGGCTCCAGAAGTCACATTTTTTAAAAAAGAACTCCCCAGGTGCTTCTGATAAAGAACCAAGACCAAGCCACTGCAGTGCCTCCACCAGTGACCACACAAAGGCAGCCTGGTTCTCTATTTAACAGATATGCGAGAGGCTTGGCCAGGAGCCCGATTTAGATATATGTACTGTTCAACAATCACACTGCCATAAAGCCATAGGCACCTCTTTGGAATCGTAACTTAGGGAACCCACAAACCCAATGGTTCCTCATCTAGGATTTCCAAAGCTCGAAGGGCCCAGTAAGACAGTGATGCATATTTCAAAGTGTACTTCAATATTTCAAAGGCCAACCAAAATTGAACATTTATCTCCAAGAAATTAACTGAAGGTTTAACTAAAATGTCTTTGGAAATCAAAATAACTGTCAACACCTTAATAAACATAGCATGTCTGGTAGCAAAGTATTTAAAGCCATGCTGAAAATGTAAGGAGCAAGTGGCACATCCTCCACCAGGCCGCACTGTCTAAACATGTGTGCACAGCCCTGTTTGCACCAGCCTTGGGGACTCTTTGCTGAGCAGAATAAACACTGTGTCAGTACCGCGTGGTCATAGCTCTGCTCCATAGCCTTATTCCTCAAACGTAGTTCTCAGTTTATCCCAACCATAAAATGTACCTTTAAAGAGACAAAGATTTGCGAACTCCAGTAATGCACAGAGCTATGCATGGGTGGTTTAAGGAGGACTCCCGATGAGTTTCCCTTCAAGTTTCACCCACGTTTTGAAATTTGAATAAAATCCACAAAGTGGTTAATTTGAAAGGGAGTGCTTTTGAAAGTGTAAGCACCTTTCTATCTGCTACTTTTTAAAAAGTTTCACTACCATGTAATCACAACTCAGTTAATTATCTGTGTTTAAAAACTAAGAAAATAGAACATACACTTTTACTAAATCAATATGAGAAATATTTGAGTTACACATTACGGCAGCCAGCTAACTTGAGCTGAACCCTGTAAGAATTGGAGATAAGGAAGTGAAGAAAGAAGAAAAAAAAGGGTAGAGAATAAAATGCTGTGGATAAGAAAAAAGGAAGTACAAATCAAGAGAGTAAGAGTGAGACCAAGCACAGAAGGAGCCAGCACATTTTTCATCCCAATCTGCAGTTGCCTGTAGCCACAGGCCTCAGATTATTATCATCACCCATTAGCTCCCACTGAAATACTAATTAGCTACTTACTTAGTTCCTTATCTTTAAAACCTCCTAGCCAGCTGGATGAGATGACCATGAAGGTAAGATGTTCCAAGACTCTGAGATCCCCAATCACAATTACTTCCCCGCTCCACCTTTTGCCCCAGTCCTAGTATCTGTCCAGGTATCTGCAGATCAGAGCTTGCGCACAGGCAGCCCACACAGCCAAAGTCAACCTGCATTTGATTCCCATCGTCCACAGTGCGTTCTTTTTTTTTTTTTTTAAAGTTGAGAGCTTGTTTTATTCAAAATCAAAAATGTATTTTCTTTATTTTTGCTGCAGACAATTTGCAAATAATGAGACAAAAACTGAGACAGCCAGCTTTATTACCAGCTTTGAACACAGTGGAAATTAAATCTTCAAA